>JAGVSP010000602.1:0-103861 GCA_022494985.1 Micrasema minimum
ATTCGGCATACTTTTTTTTTAAGAAAAAGATTTGTTGTTCGCAATCTTATGTTTTATCATTAATTGCACATATTTTGATTTGCTATGGCAAGACGTCACACTTAAAAAATGGGAATCAATTTTATAGCAAAAAATTCTAATTTGATTAAAAAAAATTATAAACATGTTTAATCTCAAGTTAATAACGTAAACTTTAAAATTTCTTTACCATTTTAAAATAGACTAGTAACAGCAATTTTTCAGAGGAGACTTCAAAAATAATTTCTTATTATTTACATGAAAATAAATATTTTAAAAATATTTTTTTGTTTATTTTAATTATAATTAACTTATTACAAGTAAACAAAAAATGTATTTAAAAATCATTATTTTAAACAGAATGCACTTGGTGTAAAAAACTTAAACAACTTGCCGTGCTTTTTATGAGGACTAGTCTATTGCTAAATCCATAGATAATAGGTTAATGAAATATTTATACAGTAGGTTAAGATTAAGTTGGGTTTTATAAAATAATTTAAATCAAAGGGCTATTTAAAAGCAATATCCTTTATAATAGGTTATGAAATTTATTACAGTAGGTTAATGATAGGTTTAGGTTAAATAAATAATTTTAAAATCAAATAGATTTTGAAAGAGCGAAAATTTGACATAATTACATAATGAAGGCGTGACCCAATCGCGTATCAACCAATTACAGCTTTACGCTTTACTCTAGGGAAAACCAGAGAGAAAAAATGTTTTTGAAATTTTGACAGCTGCACGGCTAAGTTGTTAAGTTAAATCCAACATAGTAAATAAAATTTTTAATATCTCATTTTAAAATGCTATTTATAATGTTACAAACCTAACAAGAATCTTTTAAAATAAAAATTTGGCATAGTATTATACTTACATCACTCGCACCAGAGAATTTACCTTAAGTAATATTTACATAATAAAAGTTTCCCCGTGAGTATTACGAGAAAAGCTTCCCCAGCCGAGGGCTAAAGAGCTAATATGGCTCCTGATTAGGCCATCTCTGCTGTCTGACCACTTACTAATAACAAGAATAAAAACTTAAAAAGTTCATAAAATTTCCATTGACAGACGGCTGCGTACGTGTGGAAGTATCAAAGGGTAATTTCCCTTCATCCATTGTAGGTACATAATATTATTCTAGTGTGGTTAAAAGTATGGTACATTTTTTGAATACTTCTTAAGTATAAAAAATATAAATTATATATGCAAGGTAACGGTGGAGCATTGACATATTTGGTTAAAAAAACCTTAAGGTAATTTGTAAATAGAAACCTCCCCTTTTAAAAACAGCTGAAACTTTATGATGAACCCAAAATAATGACCATATACTACTACAATCTACTTACCAACAATTTGTTGATAACTAAGAAAATTATTTAAAAGTTTGGTGTAGTAACCTCCTCAAAATGCACTACAAAGAACGAAATATTAGTTGATGTTTGACATTTTTGCCTTTGGAACAATTTAAATGAATAAAACTTCAAACAGTCAATAATTACAAATTACACTAATTACATTAGGTCCAAAATATTAATTTTTCGTTATTCCTGTTCAGAAACTTGCTTGGTTCGCCTTTTATGAAATAATTGAATTAAGAAGTGTCAATCACTATTTCGGTGTCAATTTATTGGCACCGTTGTACAATTTGCGAACTTAGTATCCCAATACATGATTCCCTGGATGTGTACAGAAGCATAAATGATTCAAATACACTGCCCTTGTTGTAGCCTAAGTGAAATTCCCCATGCATTGTTAAATGTGTGAAGGGAAAAGTAGTAGTATGGAGGTCCAGGTGCAGGAATAAAAATATTAATTTTTACCTTTATTAAAGTATTGAGGATCCTTTTTCTATACTGCAGCAATAGTTGCTCCAAAACCAAATATTGAAGACATTCCAGCGACTGCTGTCAAGAATGCCCCCGCTGTGAAATTCAAAAAAATAGCACAATTATTGTAATAATTATGGGAACATCACTCAAATTCCCCATAAGTTGTTTTATAAATAAAAATCGTCATGCCTTTTACCCTAAATAATTTGTATTCGTAGTATGTTGACGTTTTGATAATTTCTGTACTTTCATCAATTTTTAAACTATAATTGCAATCTACTTTAAGTATGAAAATATTTCAAACAAACGATTGTTCAATGCGTTGTATTTTATTTCCATAATATTATTTAATTATTTTAGGTTAGGTCGAGTCTGCAATGACAGTTATTCTTTATATTGCCACCTAGAAACATATTGTAATGTGATAAACTTGTCCCACTTTATGTAAGTACGTAATTTTAAAGAAATTTAATAAGTAGGTTCCATACTTATGTGCTATAATATATTATATAATAAATTAAGAGATTCCTCCAATAGAGCTATGTTGCCAATGTTTTTTCATAATTTATTTTAAAACGACCTACTAATTCAGATAAAAATATTATTAATAACATCGCTGGGTCCGGAATAAAAATTGCACAACTCAAATTAGAAAATTGAAGACGTCACTACAAAAGGAAAGCGGATAAAAGACATATGGTCAAAATAGTTTTTACCATAAAAACAAACGTTGATATCTTCTACATATCTTCAGTTACTGGTTTTTAAACGCTGCACAAAGGAAATTTTTTTACATTTGAAAATGCTTTCAAATTACCTACTTTAAAAAAA
This sequence comes from Micrasema minimum, assembly GCA_022494985.1. Taxonomy (NCBI): domain Eukaryota; kingdom Metazoa; phylum Arthropoda; class Insecta; order Trichoptera; family Brachycentridae; genus Micrasema; species Micrasema minimum. Next base: position 2,679 of record JAGVSP010000602.1, read on the forward strand.
AATATGTACTTACCTTAAATTACCTATGCCATAGTAGCAAAACAGTGTCTGCAATATATACATTGATATAATTTTGTATTAACTTAAACTCTTTTTCTTTCAAAATGTTTGTGTCACTCAGACGCTGCACTTTCCAAATCGCGGGATTATTACGAACGCCTGAGTCGTTCTCATTCTTTCGTTTCAAATCGCTCTTCCAGGGACCTATTTAATATTTTTTAAAAGGTTTTTTCAAACCTGTCGTAATTTCATTTTTTCTCGTTTCTAAAAGTTAATCAGTGAATTGGACGACTGTTTACTAAACTCATCTTTGAAAAAAACACAAATTTTAGTAGTTACTTTAAAAGAACATTAAGTATGGTGTATGTTATAATTTTTTATTAATTTTTAAAATGGTTGCATCATAGAGATAATCCAAATTAAAGTTTTGTCCAAAGAAAAACTTCATTCTCATCCGAGATAACGAAAACAGGTAAAATGAGTCCACCTTTGTTTCGAGATGAACTGTAACATATTTCACGAGTGTCTCACGTGCCGGTCTATCGCCACGTCTTTGTGTGGAAGGACGTGTGTCGCTGCAACATAAATTATTTTACGTTCTTGTTGCGTGAAATTTATATTGTCCACATTTAAATTTCATCACCTTCCAGTGTTTTTCAAGGTAAGTAATTATTTTTCATCTATGTTAAATATCTAGTTAGTATCCATTTCAAACGCTTGTTCTAGGAAATACTTCCTAAACTTTATATACGTTATATAACTTGGGTAATTTAGAATTCAATGCAATATCTTCATTACTTTCCAATTCATTGCCGTCCATCATACCAAAAATTATACCGGAAAGTAATGAAAATATTTGGAGAGGAATGAATGTATATTAAGTCTAGTGTTGTGTTTGTTTTGTACGTAAGATGTACGCTTTTTATAAACTTTTTTATAAGCTTTTTAGAACTATGTTTATTACTTAAGATATGATTCATTTGAACGACTTAAAAAAACGAGAATTATTAGTTTCTACATGTCCAAGACGTCCACTGTTGACAATCCGTCGGCAGTTTACGTTGGAACTACAGGACGTGAACTTGACTTTGTGGAATCCATATGATCCATATAGGGAGCGTATATGGTAAAATGTATGAATCATATGGACTATATGGAACTATATAGAACTACATATATAAGGCCATTTGGTCAAAAACATATAGTTATTAGTATGAGTAATGCAGCCGCTACACGAAACCAAATTCTGCCCCCGTCAAGTAATGAATTTTGATTCGTATTCAATGTTAAATCAAAGCATTTAAGAACACATTGCTATCTGTTGAAACCGTCTTTCAGTTTCGTTGAACAGATGTGCCGTTAAAAACTATCTGTTTCTTAATTACTTTATTTAAAACTGAATATCAATCAAAATCCATTTCATCGGAGACGGAGACCTTCGTTATTTTGGCACTATTCTGTTACAACTAGCTAACTGTTTAGCTTAATAAATGCTTCTTACCCTGAAACCTTTAAGCTTTCCGCAACTTCATTAGCGTGGCAACAGAATTCGGTTTAAATTTAGGGAACTTGGAATATTAGTAAATTTTCAGGGATAAAAAATAGCCTATTTTAATTTCCATGGCGATTAATCTATCTCTTAGTTATCAAATATGTTCAGGTTTATAATAATAATTAATCCACCTTTGTTTATCCACCTTTTTATTTTAAAAAAATTCTACTTTTTGTCTGAAGAATTGGGCATTTTTAAACATTAAAATAGTCATTGTTTAATAACCTATGTATTACTTACAGGATACAATGGCAAAAACAAAGAAAAAACTTACAAAAGAGGAGAAATTATCCAAAAATAGACTACGCAAGCGACAAAAGTATAAAGAAATCAAAAACGATCCACAGCGTTACAAAATTCAAAAAGAGAAAGATAAAATGAGATACCTGATGAAAAAAGAGAAAAAAACCATTTGCAGCATCAAGGATATGAGTGCAAGAGCTCAACGCGAACAAAGAAAAAGATAAAGGAAAAATTCTCTAAATTATTTGAAAAAGAAAGAGAAGAAGAAAGAATTTGAGAAAATCATAATTGAAAGCTCACTTCCTAAAAATAAAAAAAGATTCAGAGAATGTTCCAGAAACTAACCAAATCATTTTAGAGACTGATCCTCTAGTATCTAGTACCTCAAAGCGAACCCAATCCCAATTAGAAAAAAAAAATGACAACTGGACATAAAAGTAAAGCAACATCGTCTTTTGTGCGTAAATCCCGATACAGAGCAAATATAATAATAAACGGACTTCAAGCCAAAATAGATCAATTGAAGAATGAAAAATACATTAATTTTAAGTAAAAGGACAGAACAACTGCAGGAAAAGCTAAATAAAAACACATTAGAAGACACTTTGGAAAAAAAGTTATTACCTTGATAAAAGACATAAAAAATTATAGAGTCGAAGATGTGAAGAAAAAAATGTTATTTGACGCAACCCTTTCTAGGGAATTCAATTCAAAATACAAGACATTGAAAAAAAAGAGAAAAGGTCATTCGCCCAATGTGTCCTACGAAATAAGGCGAGGTTGGCCAAATACAAAATTTTAACCAAAATACCGTTCACTGTTAGGACAAAGCTAGCGGTAGTCCAAAAAAGGAAAATAGAGCAAAAAAAACTAATAATACAAGCCTTTTTTGAAGATGATGTAAACAGCCGAGTAGCGAAATTTTGTTATTTTAGTTGACCTTAAACATTGTCATGTTATTTTCAAATTTAATATCTAAGTAAAATTGATCTCCGATCTAGTTATTATTTTGAATAGGTTGCGTAAGAATGTTATTTTAGTATTAAATTTAAATTAAAAGATCTGTTTTTATACTTATAAAACGAGTTTTTATTGGGATTACGAATCCGCGATTCGTACCCATCTAAAAATTGTCTTGACTTTCATCGCCTTCCTTACATAGTTCATTACCTTCCAGGAGTTTTTCATTGCCTTCCACACCTTCATTACCATACATCATTTTATTTAATAAGTATATGACTAAAAACAGTGCCTTTCATAAATTATTATGCAGTAGAAGACTTAGAACCAATTTTAGTAACAAAAATATTTAAATGATAATAATTTTTTAAAAAACGAGAATATGCGAAATCGGAACGAACTGCGAGAACCACTCGCCTATTGATATTGACACCAGATGTAAAACATGGTTTTATGGACATAGGGAAAGAGCTAACTTTATTCTTAGATATTTTAAATAAGTCATTTATGCTGTTTCTGCAGCTGTAGCACCTTAATATGTATATTTCGCACCTTTAGAACGAAAACGACCTAATTCAAAATACGAATTTTTTGGAAATCTTCAGTAGAAGCAAGTAAACACCATCGTATTTGTTCACATCGATTTCATGCGTTAAAAAATAATATAAAAATAAATACAAAATTATGTTCTTTTTCAGTCTTTTATGGTGACATAATATCATTACAACCTTTTTTTGAATTAGGTCATTTTCGTCAAAGGTGCGATTTATACTTTAAAAAATACACCACTTATTTTTTTAAGAAATTTATTCTTCAATATTATACATATGGTACATAATTTACTTACAGCATAAAAGTATAGACGTACCTATTCATTCAATGCACCAAAAGCTAGATTATAAAAATATTTTTTATGATAAAATGTTAACAGAGTGCCTATACGCAGGTATAAAATGATATAATATGCATTATAATAATTAATGTTCATATGAAATGAATATGTACTTATTTATTAAAAAATCAATACACACAATAAACTTCTGCCAAATTCCAAATCTTATATTCTTAGTCAATGTAAAGTGCAAGCATACGGTATGTAGTACAAAAAATTATAATTTAAAAAAAATACATACATAAGATGTCATTAAAAAACCATTAATCATCTTTCAAGTAAAAGGTAAAAATAGGTCGGATGCAACCAAAATCCGTACAACCCGGCACAAGGTTCGAAAATCGAATACAGAGGTATGTAAGAAAAAGGTATGTAATTTTTTTTTACAAATGACATCTCAGCAGAGGTCAAACTAATGAGTTGTAACTAATACACATAATTTGATACCAACTAACTCCCGATGTCTGCCTATAAGCCTGCCAAAATAGATCAAGATGTAATATTAATTTTCATGATACAGAAAAAAACTGTATTTAGTCGCCGTGGTTGTGAAGAGAGCTAAGCCCTATATATGTATTGTATGTGGGTTGACTCTCTTCACTATCACGGTGACGATCTTTACATATAAAAAAAATACTTGACTAACCAATTCGTACGTTTTTTTTGAAATAAAGAAATCCGAATGAAATTTTTCTCCAAAATTCACTTCTCAAATATTAAAATGTGCGCAATTTCAATTTATGATGATATATTTGGATATAAATAATATATTTTTATATCTACATTATGCATTATTATGCGTGCTACTTGTTAGTTGTTGACAAATATGATTAAATTATAATAAATTTAAATTATAGCTAAGAATTTTTTATATTTAACAATGAACCATAGATAATTAAATCATTATAAATTTTCTTTACTTTCAATATACAAATGCAAATTGTATTTGAAGGTACATAAAATTATTCATATGTTTTTGTTTCTTTCCCCTAAACTGGCTAAATAAACCAATTACAGTGGTGATTACATCACAGGATACTAAGGCTTGCGAAAAACTATATTGTCATTAAAAAGCATAAATAACACAATTAAACTGCAAGATTTATAATAGCCTTACAATAACAAAAAAAAAAACTCAATTGCAGTTTTCTTTTTATAATATTCTAACACAAAGCATTATTTGGGGTAATAAATTTATTGAAAAAGTGGATTTTTATAATACTTACCATAGATTTTATCAATCAAATTGGTAAAAAATGCATATGAGCAAGTTTTCAGAAAAGCAGGAATATCTATTTAAAATTAGCGTAAATATCGTTTGCCGTGGTGGTGAAGAGAGCTAAACACTCATATTATTGTATGGGGGCTGACTCTCTTTACCACCACGATGACGATATAATATAATACGTATGTATTTGCAATATACAAAAAAAAAATTATACCCAAAAAGGGAAAGCACTGAAGGTATGGACATCTTCGGAAGCTCCGTGGATGTGTTCAAGAGAAGGTTGTCCTTGAGATATTTGTAATCACTTTTGCTTTTATATGTGTGTTATATTTACTTAAGCATTGTGTGTATGTCACATTTTCATAAACATTATGTTTTGGTCATTCGATTAAGCATGATGTGAACAATTTTAAAGGGCAATTGGTCTACCTAGGTATATTTTTATCAATTTTTGTATTATATTTAGTATCCTTTTGTCTGTTATTGTTCCGTAACAAAATAAAATAAAATAAATAGCACACCTTTAAAACAACAGTGACACTAAAACAAAAGTGTTAGTTTATTTTTAGTTAAGTATATGAAATCATTACAGGGAATGACAAGATTTTTTATTTTCTTAATTCTTTGATCAGTTTTTAGCCATGGATCTTTGGCTTTTATTGTAAGAAATGTTTTGCAATTTTTAAAAATCATGGCAACATTAGTATAACTCAAAATTATGAAATTTTGTATAGCGTCTCTTTTGTTTTAAAGATACGATAGGTTTACTTATGTGATAATGTCACAGTTTTATACCTCAAATGTGATAATAATTTACAGCAAATGTATATTTTTAAGCCAATTTTGTTTTTCTTCCATGACCTACCAAGATATGAAAGGATAGTTGAAATATCTTGCGGGAGATGCCATTACCTGGGAATCAAACATCCAATTATTGATCCCATTGATTGCAAGAAGTTAATGCAAACAAAATTTATAAAAAATATGCAATGGGTATAATGCGTAACAATATAATGTATTTTTTTTTTCTTTTTGAGTTCTTCAAACCTCCGGCTTAAATCGTCAAAATCAATATCATCTTTCGGAGCAGTAGGTCGACTGTCGGTGCCACTTCCAGACGGGACATTGGGAAACAGATTATCAGACGGCACGTTGGGTAGATCTGGTAATTCTGGGAAATGCATGTTGGAATAAGGATTGTTCCCCGGGAATTTCGATCTTGGCTGAGGTTTGGGTGCGTTGGATTTCTGAAAGGTCAAATTTTAAAAATATGTATTTATGTATCGATTTTTAAAACCAATATTTCTTGTATTACCAAAATAATTCGTTTTTACAAAACAGAAACATGGGGCATAAAAATTACAAACTTGGGGCCACCACCAAGTTTAAACCACCTTTACTAGCGTAACTTTACACCGAGTTTTAAGTAAGGCCCTAAGAGTTTATAAAATTAAAAAATTTAATTTAAATCGGTATCTGTAGTTACAATAACTCAGGAGGTTCATTTCAGAAAATTGAAGTAACACCATTTTAAACTTCATAGATCTTCTGTGTCATTCAAAAATGTTTTTTGTTTCTTTTTGTAAATAAATACATATTCATTGTGATGCACACCTCTTCCTTAACATTTTTATAAATCCAATTTTATCGCTAATTTTATTTCAGTTATAGACAAAGCCACTTAAAGATTGCCTCTTGTAGTGCGGATTTAGCTCACATAAAATTTCCTACAGCAAATTAGTCTGTCAGTTTTATTTGTAATAAATGTCCGTAATAAATTTTCAAACTGATGATTGTTTATTTCAAAGCATAAAGAATAAGAATTTAACAAACCATTAAATTATCGTCAGGACTAAGACTGTCATAAGCTGGTGGGAGGTTGTTCATTTCTTCCTAAAAAAATAATAAATAAATGTAAAAAATATAGTAAATTAATAATAAACACTGAGGGAACTAAACTTAAAACCGAAAGGAAACCTTATCTGAGGCCATAACTTTAAAAAGTAGTCATTTAATTTTACAGAAGAATCCGCAAAGCGTACTGTTAATACATAAACACAATTATTTTATTTTATTGGTCTGTGAACTTGTGGTCAGAAATAAATAGTTTGTTTAGAATCTCTTGGTCCGAACCTGCTTCTATAAAAAAAAGGTAAAAACCAAAAATACTAAATTACAAGGATAATTTTAACTGAATGTAATAAATCTAGAAGTAAAGATTTTTAGCCCCTAGATTTTTAAAGATATACCTGCAAGAATGACGTGTTGAGGTCTTTAGGTTCAGTCCCAGGAGGAATATTGTACGTCATTGGAGGGTTCTGATTAGAAGTATCAGGCGGAGGGATCACAAATCCACCTGGTCCCCCGGGGTGCTTTTCCATATGGGGCAAGTTCTGAAATAATTAACAGCAACAATATTTTTACTTTAGCACAAAAAAGTGATAAGAAGTTCCGGTGAATTACAATACAGAACTTCCAGATTTGAGAAAAATCACACTTTAATTATTGTAATCTCACAAACTGAAACTGAATGATATGAATCCGCAGCCTCTTGGCCATGACACCACACCATCACAGGGGTTACTAGTGCAATGTTTTTATTTATTTGTATTGTTTTGTATGTGTATTACATCAATAAAAGAACTAGACTTTATTTGAAGAATTTGAACTACTGAGTTAAACATTTTAATGGTATTTGCATCTTACTTGGAAAAAAAAACTATTAAAACCTCATAGATTTTTTTGAAATAAAGAAACATTTGAGTTCTTACGATGTGCTAAAATATTTCAATTTTGGGGCTGCTTTCAAATAGTCGGAAATTACTGTGCGAGAAAGCAGGAAACAAGTAGTGCTGGAGTGGGATTCGAACATAGAAATTCTAATCCGGAGTCCTCGAATCTACCACTAGATCACAACCTAGTTCGATTGATTTGATAACACCTTCAAGTATTCAAGTTTTCTACTAATATTTCATTAAAAGTTGGCTAATAACAACAAAATGTACTTACAGGGTAACTGAATGGCTGTGGAGGTGGTTGGGGCATGCATGGTGGCTGGGGAAAATCTATAAAGCCGGGAGGGCGTGGAGCGGAATTAGGTCCCAGATCAATTAGCAAGGCATCCAATCCTGTAAAAAGTATAAAAAATAAAGAAGAAAATTAAATGAGTCAAATATGAGCAATTATGTAGATACTTTATGATAATAATAACAATCTAGAATAACAGTTTTAGTGCTGAAATAAACAGCACTTATTTGCTAGGCAGATTTAGCTAGAAAAAAAAATTTGAAAACAAATAGGTATGTATTACATAATTACATTTAAAATATCATTATTAAGACCATTTTAGAAACTACCTATCGGACAGCTACTGTAAGGATTTTATAATGAAAATTGTATTTATTCTTCATATAGGACAATTTATTATTTTTCATGTAAAATTTTAGACGAACTGATGTTTATCATAATATGATGTTTATAAATGCTTTTAAAATGTATTTTCAATTCATTTAAATTTATTGTGGGTGATCTTTATTAAGACAGAAATAAATTTTATTTTGTACACATCGATAGTAATGTTTAATCTTGATATAAAAATAAAATCAAATTACCTGTTGGGTGCTGATTTTCATTCATAACTTGTGGATCAGGCTCGTAGTTAACATTATAATTCTTAGCTATCTCTATGAGATACTTTTCAATGAGTATCTTTGGAGGACTCTGAACAGATAATTTATGCTTCAGTTTTTCACTTATTGTATCAACACTTTCTTTCTTACAAGCTTCAGCATAAACTTTTCCATATTTGACGGTCAATAGCTCACAAACTACTTTCAGTTCCTAAAACGACAAAAAAAAAAGTTGAACATTCAAGTTTAATTTTATCTTCTACTACTTTCCCTTATCCGCACCCAATGGTGCACTGCATTGGTTCACCGAGTGCAGTGTATCTTGATCATTTTTATTACATGAAGGTAAGATGATCAGTTTTACGCTTCAGAACCAGTCCAAGGTATCACACATGAAATATTAATATGAAAATCACATGTAAATAAATGTTTCATGTTGACACCCTGCGGGAATCGAACCCGCGACCTCATGCACGATAGCCACATGCGCTACCACTATGCTACGAGGCGGACATTTTTATCTACAGTCAGAATAATTGGCATGCGTTCATGAAAAGATGTATGAATGTGGAGGAAGCAAGGGAAGTGTGCCAGGATAGAGCGGTGTGGCGTTCCGTCCTATCTGCCTACCCCTTCGGAGAAATGGCGTGATGGTTAGTTGGCGAATTAGGTGAATAAAAATAAATTCACTAAAAAAAGTTTTCACACCGAATTTGTTTTAGATGTTACAAATATCTGCATATTACCTGAATGTCTGTTTGCATTCGTGGTGCCACCCAAATAAGACTTGATATAGCCTCAGCAAGACCTTCGTCCAATTCGTCATCTGAGTGACCAGACCAAAACGCGCCAGCAGAAGGTCACAATACATTTCCACAATTTCCATTGCCTCTACCATGTAATCTTCCCTGCAATTTGGAAAATAATACAGCAAACTAATTGGTACTAATGAACTGATAGCCAGCTAGATAACATTTTAAAATATCAGGGAGGTAGCCATATTAGGATTTATAAAATAAAGTAAAAATAGATAAGAATTTCTTAATAATTCAGTATTTAGTAGCTAAAACTGTAAAGATAACAAAATAAAGAAAGTATTAATGTTAATTTCAACATATCTACCCATGATGATGCATGTATACGAATTAAGAATTAGACAAGAATGAATGGATAATATAAAACTTAATGTGGTCAAGTGTTTATACAAAGTTATCTTACCTGATTATGTGTTCTACTCGGATTTTAGCACGTTCAACTTTTTCACCCTGTATATAATCTGCTATTTCCTTTCTAGACTTTTGAGTTAATTCTGTTTTCTTTTTTTCTATTAACTTCAGGCGATTTATAGCTAATCTCAAGTGAGTTTTTAATTTTGTATAATTCGGTCCACTGGAAAACATTTTAGGATTTTAGATGAAACAGATTGGAATAAAAATGACTCCAAACGAAACTATTTTTCTTGAAGAAAATAACTGCGAAATTGTTCAGAGATGATGACTCATAAATTAATAATCTTAATAATGTTTACAGACACTCGTGTTTGAGAGATGAAATAACTGTTCAATAATCGAATTGTTTCATAAAAAAGTATTTAAGTACCTATTTTATTTTTCTAGCTCCAACTACGTAGGTATCTTTTGATCATCATCATCATCGATCCATTTCTATCCCCTATTTGGAGCAATAAAAATTGTATAATTAATTTAGGAAACTACACGATCGAACTGAATTTTTTTTCCGAAATAATGAAGACATGAAATATCTATTTTGCATTAAAAACACACCGACCCGATGAATAAAAAGATAAGTATATGCGGACGTTGGACGTTTAAAGTGGAATAAAAAATTTATTTATCAATATGCAATATCAATGATAAGCTTTAAAAACAATTGGTGGTTATTCATAATCAAATATATAAAAAATAATTGAAAATATATTAAATTCATAGTAACTTAAAATAAAAATTATCGAATTTATTTTGAATACGCCCATAGACCGGTTAAAAAACATCATTTTATAACGCCACTAAATATCAAAATTTTTTTTAAGAAAAAAGAAAAAGAAATCTCCGGTGTATAAGCCAGAGACAACAATATTATAGACTACCGCTGCACAATATTGAGATGGAAATTTTTATAGGATACGTTTGCTAATTTATATGAAGTAAACGTATCTTTAAACGGACCGTTTAAAACAGTAATTTTCTGTGGAGAAATGAAATGTTATCAAGCTGAACAAGATTTTTGAATATAGCGCCAATTTCGACATTTTTATGTACAGATGGCGCAGTTTTACATACACGCCATAATGTAATGAGCGTGAACTGCTATTTATTATAAGTTTTTTGTAATTAAACCACATAAATGTGTTTATAAATCCAGTAAACCTTATTTAATAATGATTAAAATCGTTAAAGGTATGTAAATATCAGTTTTTTACTTCATATTGGTTGTTAGTTACCCGTTCACGGTCGATTTTAAGATGTCAATGTAGGTTGCATAGGCAAATTTAGGGCAGGTTGTTATGATGAAAAAAGAAATACTGATATTTTTCTTTAATTCCACATTTTACCTTTGTAGTGATCGATTTATTTTAAAATATTGACACTTGCTCGACAAATTTGCGATTTTGACACAGTTCGTTATATTGACGTAGACGTCGATTGTCTCGCACTCCGATGTCATCGGACAATAAATTCTGAATGCAAGTTATTTTTTATATTTCTGATGGAAAAGTTGAGTTTATGTTTCTTTTCAACACTCTTATTCCATTGAAAACATCACTTAACATTTGTTTTGTGCCTAATATTTGAGCAAATTTGTTAAGTTTTTTTCCACGGTACCAGAGTATAATAGGTCGAGTCGTTTAGTGGTCTAATGACTTTATTAGCAGTCAATATTTGAGAAAAAGATGTGTTGCATTAATAGTAAACTCTTTTTAACTTTCTTGTACTCATTAATATTTGTTTACCGGATAAATAATTTGTATTTTTTAACGCTTTTGAAAGTTGAGGACCGTCAAATAGAAGGTGTGAGTGAAAGCTTTTCAGTAGTAGGTAAAGTATTTTGTATATAATAATGATTTGTACGGGTGTTAGTTCAAATGTTGACTTTTTTGTCTTAGTTATTCCATAATAATATAATAACTTTCAAAATCATAACTCAAAAGAATTTTGCAAACAATCAAGGGGGGCAATTACACCCATTTTTATGTATAAAAACAAATGTTAGCATCTCTAATGTTCAATTTTTCAGTATTTTAAAACGCTTGCCAACAGATAATGATACTTTGATAAAACATATTTTTTAACCCTTCACTGCTAATTTTTTTCTTTTGTCTTCTCCAACTTGATAATATGTCTTGTGTCAACACTGAATAATAACTATTTATTACATGATAGTCTTTTTGTTGCTCGTTTATGTTTTTTTTCTTTCTAGAACATATCTTTTTGAATTTCCCCAAATTCGAAAATATTAGGTACTGTTTATTTTGTATTTTGTTCTATTCAAAGGTACTCTACGATACATAATTGTTTCAGTATTTATTTTCTTTTAATCAAATTGCTTTTTAGCATAAATTACCATATAAAAATTACAGTAATTGCATGCATACCAAAATAAGTTAAATCTCTTTTGCATTCAAAACAAAAGCGGTGCATTGGTGAAATTTGGAAAATTTATTTCTGTATAAAAAGAAGGTATAAATAAAAAAATTTTGGCATTTGGGTACAAAAGTAGTCTAAGAGCAGAGGCGCATTTTGCAAACAGAGTTGTCTATCGGAGTTGTAAAGAGTTGTAATAATTTATATTAATTTACTGTCTGTAAATGTAGAGAGTAAAACCAAGTTTTCTAAAGAACTGAACTGAAAACATAGTGTAGACAATAATGATTGAAGATGATATTGAATAATTATAGGTATTTACAAGCGATATCCCACTGTTTTTACTCTACGACGCTTGTGCATGGATCCGTCTAAATTTCAGTCTGTTTCCAGCCCAGATATATAATATTATATTTCTATATCTCAATAATAGCCAGTTCGCTCTCACTTTTAGTACCCAAACCAAAACTGCAACTTTGAAAGTATATGACTGTAAACACCATGGAGTGTGGTTGGCTCCGTGAACAATGAAAAATGAACCAGTGAGGTTGTAAATAATCAAAATTTCCATATTTGGTTTAAGAAAATCCTACAAGTGTTCTAATACAGGCATCACCTGTCAATTTTACTCTTCGGAAGCTGTAGGTGTTAAAAAAAGTAATTTTAATGCATCTCAAAACTCAATATGGTCCGGAGACTTAAAAGCAATTTCTGTACACATTATGTGAATTTCACTAAATTTTAAATGCTTTTATAACTAACTAACTAACCATCACGCCATTTCCTCGCAGGGGTAGGCAGAGAGGATAGAACACCATACCACTCTGTCCCAACACTCTCCCTTCGCGTCCTCTACTTTCATACATCTCCTCATGCACTCACACTGATTATTCCGACTTTTCACATGTCCACTTTCAAGTACTTGTCGTACTTGATCATGCCATGTCTTTCACTTCTTTTAGCCGTTCTTTCATCACTCATTCGCTCCACATGACCAAACCATAGTAAAAGCCCTTTCTTAATTTTGTTGATAATGCTTATCTCAGCCTTGCACTCTGCTCTAATTTCGACATTTGTACACCTATCTTACATTATCATGCCTATCATAGTCTTACCACACATTCGCCTGAGAGATCACATTTCAACAGCATTCAGTCTACTTTGGTCCTTCTTTTTCCAACCATACATAAGAGTTGGTACCAGAACTCAGTACCTTTTCCCTTTACACATATTTAATAGGATGCCATTTTTGTTAAAGGCTAAGAACATTCTACGAGATGGCACAGTATTATCAAATTGTGCCTAACCAGGTGACACTGGAAGAACTGCAGAGGTTTTATCCTAACATCTGTGTTGATGGGTCTACTATCCAATATGTCCTCCCTGATGACCAGCAGTTTACTCAGCAACAGGTACTTTTTAATGTTACTTCACTTTTTTACTATGTTTTTTTTTTTATATATTTTTTTTTATATATTTTTTTTTTATATAAAAAGAAATCTATGCAATCTTATAATATTTGCACACATTTCAATTTGTAAATTCTATTTTCAATAAAGCCTAGGCGGCTTGTGCTTGAAAATAGGAATCGAGTCGTGTCGAAGTGGGGATTCGAACCGACGATCTCTGGACTCAGAGACCGCGATGCTACCCACTGGGCCACCACCCGTTCGAATGTTATATTTTAAATGTTTTTAAATACCGATCTATACTGCATTGATACACAAGTGTAGCGAATCTTAATCATTTGTTACAATGATAAATATATAAAACTATAAAAGAAGTGTTATTAGAGTTGAGTAGTAATTAGAAGTGTCCGCAGGTAATACTATCGGGTGAGCAGAATCATGGCATCATGGTGGGGGCCCCTCTGGACGGGGAGGTGGAGGGGTACGCTGCGCCCCCTGTGCAGTACGTGCTGCAGCGGGAGCCCGCCAGCGCGCCCCCGCCGCCCCCCGTGCAGCCCCCTCCCCAGCCGGTCCCACAGCCCCCGCAACCCCCGCCACAGCAACAACAGCAGGTATAAAACTCACTTTATTCATTTTTTCTATGTTTTCAATAAGATAAATATTTAGGTTCTAATGATAAATATACCATAATTTCAATTTTTGGTCTACTTTTCACCATAAGATAAATAACAAGCTTTGAAAATTGGAAATTATTGAAATAAATTTTGCACAACTCTTCTATTTTACCCTCACTGAATTTGCCAAAACAACTCCAAATTTCTAATTGTTGGTATCTTTTATTTTAAAAGTTATTTGCAAATGTTATAAATCTATTTGTGATTGATTGTTTTATCAGATTTACTACACTGGAGATCTACCCGTGGATACACAAGTAGTTCTGCAACAAGCTCAACAGCTCATTGATTCTTCTCACATGAACCATCCACCTCATCAAATGCAACAACATGTAAGTTTTTCTGTGGTCAAATTAAGTCTGTTGTATAAAAATTCTGTATAATAAATATAATATAATCTGTTTGGACATCCTTAACATAATTGTTTGTTTTCAGCATGTTCAAGTTGGAGGCCAGCAAACTATGCACCATCCTTCTCATTCTTTTCTGCACATGCCCCCTTCACAACCATCTCCCTCGCAACATCAGTCGCCTCTTCACTACACAGATCAAAGGAATCAAAATCCTCAACTAATTCAACAGCAACAACACCAGCTTCAGTTGCAACAGCAGCAACAGCAACAACAAAGGCAACTTCAACATCAACAACACCAACAGCCACAGTTTCAACAACAGAGGCAGCTGCAACAACAACAGCAGCAACTTCAACAACAGCAATTACAACAAGAACAGCAATTGCGGCAGCAGCAGCAGCAATTACAGCATCAGATACAACAACAATTGCAGCGACAAGCATCTCCGCAACTCATTCAGCGACAAGGTGTCCCCCAGCAGGGGCAACCTCGGCTGTTGAACCATTTGGCGATGGTAGGCAGTCCGCGACCGCCCTCCCCTCAAGTAGCCAGAGCCCCCCGCCCCCCTCGCGCCCCCAGAGCCGCGCCGCGCCCCTCGGCCCGCGCCCCCGTCCGAGCCCAACTGCCCCCGCCTCCTCGTGCCGCGCCGCCGCCGCCGCCACCGCCGCCGCCCCCTCCGCTTCCTCAACAGCCGCAACAACTTGCTAAAGTCATTACTCAACAGAGGTTTATTGTACAACATGCGCCCACCAAAAGGATACTGCTGAATCAAACTACCGGTGATCCAGATGATCTTGAGGAGAGCATCGCAGCTGCCGTTCTGCAGAAAAACCCTACTACCGAAGTGCCCTCAGAAATAATTGATCGCCGTACTTTTCAAAGATCTCCCGTACTACAACAGCAACAGGGTATTAGACAAACTCTTCCAACAGGTCACTTGGCCCAGCAGCAACAGCGTGTGTATGTTCAGCAACAACAGTTTGGTAGCGGAGTGCAGTATACGCAGCAGGGGCAACATGTGTACAGTGGGGAGACATTCTCCGAGCAGCCAGGACCCCGTCAGGTCATGTATGATTCCCAGCCGGGGAGGATGTACGACAACCCTGGCCAGTTGGAAATGGATGAAGACAGTGATGAATCTGGATTTATCACACAACCTAACGGACAGAAGGTCCCTATGGTAGAGTATAGGAGAGGGCATCTTCTGAAGAATAATGGCCAGCAATCTACTACACCCTTAAGGTAATTATATACATGCTGAATAGCTATAAACAATAACAATACTTACTTCAGGTGGCCATATAGGTCATGAAGAGCTTTTGCCTCCTTGAAATAGCCTAACAATAAAAAATCGCCGATGGAGGTCATATGTTCCCACAAAAATGTCTGCCGAGCCAGCTAGTATATATATACGAGTAAATGGTTGATTTGTTGTAGAAGGTTGCGGTTATTCGAGCGAGCACCAGCAAGAAATGGGCGGTGTCCCGGACAGTAGTGCCGTAGAACCGCAGAGTGCTCGCATGCTCATCCTGCTGCAGAACGGCGAGCAGCGCCTCATCACCTTCACCCTCCCTAAGGAGAGCTGCACAGTTCAGGAGCTCCTGGAGCAGGTCTGAATATCTCCTTATGTACTTTTATATATGGAAATTGTCTCTGTAGATGTCTATTTTACAGCTGAATGTAATCCCTCAGATTATTTATTTTTTTTAAACTACTGTTTTACGAGTTTGGGTAGTTATTCCAATATACTTCTTTATAAAATATTTTTGGTTTAATTTACAGGTTAATGTTCCATTCCGGCTGATACTCCAATCCAGTGTATTTCTAACACGGGTTGCGATATAGACTACTTCGTATCTATTGGCTCACCCAAAAAAGTAGAAGAGGTAAATTATGATTCCTTCTATAAAAATATGTCAGTAACTGGTAGCACTTTCGCTCCTTATTTTAATGTAATAAAAAATCAACATTTTTATTTATACTCTTTTGAATTATGCATTATTATACTGTTATTGGTTTGACTAATATATTTTTATGTATGTAGGTGGCGGACGCAGCCAGCCCCTTGACCTCCGGACATGATTGGGAGCAGCGTGGAGACCTCCCCCGAGAAGGCCGCCCGCCCCCCTGCTCCCGCCGCCGCCCCGCCCCCCCCCGCTGCGCCCGTGCCCCCGCCACCGCCCGCCCTCCCCCCACCGCGTTATGTTAAAGGGATGCTGGCACTCTGCAAGCTCTGTGGGTACACAGGATTCGACTTCACTAAATGCCAAAGGTATATTTTTAACCTTTTACACTGTTACCGAATAAATATAATATTTGTTTCTAATATTTGCGATAAACAGCATATGATTTTTATTTTAGGTGTAAGCGTAGATTTACAGAAGAACCTAAAGCAATTCCTATCGATACAAATAAAAAACCAGAAAAGAAGGAACCAGAAAAAATTCTTTTGTCTCCTGTTAAAGAAAGCATTAAGTATGTATTTTATATCATTATACTTACATTATCAATCAGTTTATATTTTATTGAACATGCATATTAGGTGTCCCTTATATGACCAAAAAAATTTTTTTTTCCATTTTGAAAACGCATACCCTCTATCTTTTTTGCAATTACTATGGCCTATTCAGATACGAAATTTCATATGTGTACAATGATTTTAACTCGTGCCGACAGGGACTCAAAGTTTTTCTAAATGAAAAAAAGAGAAATTCCCTTCATGTTGTATTTGAACATGTTCCGATGCAAGTCGGCACGGGTTACTGCACTCCAAATGAACTGAAATTTTCTGAACAAGTGCTATATAGCAAAACCAAAGAATGTGGGCCCTATGCATTTAATAATAATCAAGTTGAAAAATAAGGGACAACCTAATAGGGTGAAAACAAAATATAGTATGGGACCAAAAAAATTTTTTTTTCGTTTTTGAAAACGCATACCCTCTATTTTTTTTTACAATTACTATGGCCTATTTAGATACGAAATTTCAAATGTGTACAATGATTTTAACTCGTGCCGACAAGGCCTCAAAGTTTTTCAATTTTTTTAAATAATACTCAAGTTGAAAAATAAGGGACACCCTATGCATTGCATATATATATATATTTGTATCAAGTCTTCAAGATATAATACATATATATCGACGCCTCCTACGTATAATATCGTAACCCACAAATCGTCAATTTTGAGTTTTTGGGTGGATTTCGTCTATATTTAACTATATCTTTAATTCTACCAAAACAAAAAAAATATTTTGCCAATAATAGGGGCTTTTTTGGGGCATATTTTGTTATATCTACAACCAATGCATACGAACGAAAATATTTTGAAATGCTCCTCCTGTAAAATCGCATTTTGTGGGTTACGATATTATACGTAGGAGGCGTCGATATGGTTGGTTTTAAGATATTGCTCAAAAGCAATAAGCCTGCCCTTGTACACTTGCTATGTAATTGTACATGAAGTTTGAAATAAAACAAATAAAATATTTTTATTATGCTATATGTTTAAATGGATATTCTTTTTTGTTTTAGTATCCCACCTGAACCGGTGAAATTAAATCTTTTGAAGAATAATCTGAAAGTAGTCAAAACTTTACATAATGTAAGTATTGTAACTTTTTTAAATAGTACACATTTTGTTTATTATCCAATTATTCATTCTATTATCTAAAAAAAAAAAAAATTGTCTTTTGTTTTTGCAGGATAAGAAAATCAAAGGGCGTAAAGGAAGGTTGAAACAAATAGATCCGGATCCTGTTATACTAACTCTAAGCTCTGACGAAGAGGATTCTAATAGCTCTTCTCAAAATATGCAGGTTTGTAAATATTTTATTTCATAATAGTCTGTTTATAGCCATTTCAATTAGCAGTTAGTTTTATTCATATTATTTTAAGCCAAGATAAACATTAAGTAACTACTACTACTCTAAATATGATTTTATTTCTATATATATTTATCTTATAAACATTTAAAGTATATTTTTACAATTCCAACTATATAAAACACAATGATTAAAAATTTTGTTTTCATTTATAAATTCATGTTTTGGCGACGGCTAACGATGTCATATCCGTCCACCATGAAAGTCGTGAAATTCATTAGCTAGTGAGCACCTATATTGCTGTGACGTCACACTGAATCATTCACGCAATCTTTTTTAATATTGTTTTAGAGTTCTGGAGACTTACTTGGAATGTTAGCAACCAATCCCTTGATCACCCAAGCCGCCACACTGAAAGAGCCGAGCCTTCAAGATCTTGAGACCACTCCGGGAAGCGCTCTTAACAATACCCATCAGGATACTGGGCTTTTCGAAGGTAAAATCTCGAGTAATATTAGAAACATTCACATAATCCGATGCCAAAGCGTAATCTACGTGTCAACATTCAATTGCCTTTTTTTATGGTTTTTTATGGGTTCTTAAAGCTCAGAATCAATTGCAATGTTTATTTATTGAATGACCTAATAAAAATAATGTGTCAAAAATACACTTAGTCTGATCAAAACGATCAAACACTACATTAAATTTTTCTTTCATTCTTTTTTGTAAAATTTTTTAACTCCTCGTATAGAATTTGTAATGTAAATTCTATTTAAAAAAATATTATTATCCTTTTTCGTTCATTATTGTGTTAGACTACACCTGCGAGGAAATATATCGTAGCCACTTCAAGTAGGCATATAAGATTGAAAAAAGTTGAAAAATATAGTTTTTCATTAATTTAGTTCCAAAAACATAAGGAATACTTCGTTTCTAAACGTTTCTTCGACTCTAAAGTCACACCAAGCAAAATTAGTACATTCAAGCGGACTTTTATGAAGCATTTGACGGCTGTATTTAGTACCGGGAACATGTTATTTTTTTTCTACCAGTGCGTCCTTTGAAATCTGTGTCTTAAAACTTTTTAGAAAACTGTACCTTTTTTTTGTATCAATTAAAAGAAAAAGAATGAATCTACAAATAAAATTAGTAAAATATCCCAGTACTTCTAAAGAATACTACAAATAAACCCTTTTTGGTATTCAAAGTATTGAAAATAAAATTTAAATTTATGCAATAATTTTATTTATTCAAATTTATACAATGGTCAATTGTTTTATCTATATATAAAAAATGAATTATGTTTGTATCTCAGAGGAAGAATTTATAGATACTTGCCGATTTTGAAAGGTTTGAATGTGTCTGTTTTTGGAATCTATGTACATTTCCAACATTTAAACTCCACATGGATGGTACGTGCACTTGCAGTAGTAACTATAATAGGTATATAAAAAAATAATATTTTTAAAAATAAAAAATTGTTACATACTTTTTTAAATAATGATTGAAAAATGGAATGAATAGCACCCCCAAAAAGAGTCTTTATAAGTGGTAATATCGGCAATAAAACGCGAAACAAATTTGTTTTACACAAACGTTTATCCCATTGCATTTTCACTACAATCACTTTAAAAAATCACAAATTTGACGTTTTAATCTTTTTGTGTGCATTTTTACCTAACTCTTTACCTACGGGATAGGTACCTTCATAATAACCTATGTATTATTATTGCTAATGTGATAACTTTTAACATCGTACCTTCAATAAGAGTTTCCGAGAAGTGACATTCCATACTTCAAAACTACTACCGTGTCTGAGGTGTCTAGTTACCCACTTTGTCACTCACTACATCATCAATAGGCATCTACGTCATCTCTAGACATCTACGTCACACGTTTCGTTTATTGGCCTAAGTGATGGTGGAAAATTGATAATAAGTTAGTGGTGTTATGAAATTAACCCTAGGAAGCGTATATTTTTAGTTTTTTTTTTATGGAAACACCCCTTCTAGTGAATTCTTGTTTGAAGCATCGAACAATGTAAAACGAGTCAAAGGAAAGAAATGATATGATAACTAACTAACTAACCATCACACTGTTTCCCCGAAGGGGGTAGGCAGAGAAGATAGAACGCCACACCACTCTGTCCTGGCACACTTCTCTTGCTTCCTCCACATTCTACATCTTCTCATGCACGTACGTCGATTATTCCGACTTCTTACATGCCCACTTTCAAGCACTTGTTTTACTTGATCATGCCGTGTCTTTCTCAGCCTCCTCGATTTCTACATCCAGGTACAGTCGCATCATATATTTTTTTAGCCGTTCTTTCATCATCCATTTCGCTCTACATGACCGAACCATCGTAAAAAGACCTTTCTTAAATTTTCTCGATAATGCTTATCTCAGCCTTGCACCTGCTCTAATTTCAACATTTGTACACCTATTATACATAGTCTTACCACACATTCGCCTGAGAGATCGCATTTCAACTGCATTCAGTCTACTTACATCCTTCTTTTTCCAACACCACGCTTCACTACCATACATAAGGGTTGGTACCAGAACTCCATTATGAACTGCCAATTTAGCCTCTTTTGATAAGCACTTATTAGATACGACCGACTTTAAGGCACCATTAACTCTGTTACCCGGCACTAACTTCCTTTCAATGTCCTTATCCATATTTCCATCCCTAGTGAACATGCTTCCCAGATATTACAAATTCTTCCACCTGTTTCAAGCTATCGCCATTTACTACGATCTTACCCTAGTCATATTAACATTTCTTTCAAAAACCATCCACATTCATTAACAGGTCACTCTCCTTGCACACATCGTAAACCTTTGTAACCAAGGACTGCAATTCTTCTTCGCTATCAGCAAGAAGCACTGCGTCATCGGCGTACAAAAGGCAACTAACAATCATACCACTCATTCTCGCTCCCACGCCCATATTTTTCAACTCTTTCATACATTTATCCATGTATATGTTAAACAACCACGGTGACATCACACATCCCTGTTTGACTCCTTTAGGGATGTCAAACCATGACGTAAATGACCCATTTACCCTTACACACGCTGCACTGTCTTTGTACAAGGAAGCAATAGCGTGGACAAGGTTGTCGTTCACTCCTTACTCAGATAAGGCCATCCATAGCTTATTCCTATCAACACGATCAAATGCTTTTTGCAAGTCAACAAAAGCGCAGAAAAGCTTCCGGTTTTTTGCCAAAAACTTCTCCGACAAATTGCGTAACGCAAAATTTTGATCCATACATCCTCTGCCATTCATAAATCCACTCTGAACATCCCATATTTTATCCTTAGTCACATTTCTTACTCTCCCAATCAATATTCTTCCATACATTTTGCCAACAGCGCTTAAAAGACTGATAGCTCTGTAATTCCCGCACTCAACCTTGGAACCCTTTGTATGATAAACTGCCAATGAAATGATAAACATTGAAAAAAAATAATGTAATCCACAAAAAATAAATAAAGTCGATCAAAACTGTATCAAAAGTATAAATGTATTTTGAAACTTTATCAAAACAGCACTGAAACGCATTGTTTCGTAGCAATAGTGTAGTTACGTGTTGAGTGCATTGAATTCAATTTACTAGAATGGCTAATTCAAGGAGACCTATCAAAACTTTATATTCCATTTCGACGGTCCTCACAAAAAAGGTTACATACAGAAAATTGAATCAACTTGTCAGCTGTTATAATAAGCTAAATTGTATATTCACAAAACCTGCAACTTTTTACAGTATGAGTAAATAAACATAATATAATCTATCGATGTGCCAAAAAATATATGCTAATAAAAGCTAAATAGGCTTGTATCGTTCGAGAGGACTTTCAGATTTAATGATTTTAAAGTATAGGGGGGCATATTTTAATGCTAAATGTTGAATAAGAGCCCTTGTTGTATACATTTTCATTCATATTTTTTTATTTGAAAATCTGACTTCGTAAAAAGTGATTTTACCAGGTTGTTATGACGCGGTTTTTATCGTTTTTTTTTATTCTTAAAGAAGATCATTACACCTGCGAAATAATAGACAAAAAACGTTTGAAAAATATTTCTAGGATGTATTATTTATGTTTTTTTTCATGGCAACATATAAAAAACAAGGAAAAATATTTCTAGGATGTATTATTTATGTTTTTTTCATGGCAACATATAAAGCACAAGGTATCTAAAAAATCGAATACCAATTTGAAAAAAAACTAATAAAGAAGAATAATAAGTACACAGAATGCCAAAAATTTGCAAAGGATTAAAATTTTAATCATTCACAAGACAAACATTGAAAACATTTTTTATAAAAGGGTTGGATAGGATTGATGGTAAAATTACAATATACGTGATTCCTAATTATTTATTCGTAATCCTTTTGGTGTGGTAATTATAAATTGGAGAGAAAAAAATTATACACTCATAGTTATACGATTTGCCATGATACTTTGTTATTTTTAGCCAAATACTGAATCATTGACTAATGCCCGCTTTATATGGGACAGTTTCTTGTTCAGAAAACTGTGCAGTCTGTCAAACTTCTGTCAAAAGACACGCTAAATATGTGTATTTTTGAAACGCGATTGTAAGTTATTATCGTATGTTTGCTCTCAGGAAATTGTATATTTAGCTAATAATGTAAATATGTTATTGGTTTTTTACGTATTTAAAAGCATACAATAAACCAATGTCTACTTAAACGTTTACATAAAAAACATTGACTGTCATGTCAGTTTAAATCTGACACTAGCACACAGTTTTTTCATGCAGTTTTAGCTTTATACGGGACCGTTTTCAGACTGCACAGAAAACTGTGTAGTAAACTGCGCCATATAAAGTGGGCTTAAGAATACCAAATATTATGTACTGTATTTTGTCATATATATATTTTTTTAAATTCGTTTGCAAATGCTACAATATCCATTTTTAAAACAATATTATAGCTTTTTTATGAAATCACACATAAGTGGGTTTATATATTTTTTAAAACTTTTTTTTCATAATAGCCCGTGAACGTCCACTGCTGGACTACGCCGTCACACATTTCGCCCATCTATCGTCCGTCATTTTATCTACTTGCCCAGCTTACATATAAAAAATAATAAATAAAGAACAACTGAAAGTTTAGACATTTAAAAAATACCCAAGAACATAACAAAATATTAATTAAACCAAAACGAGAACAAACAATAATTTTGTAAAAAAGGTGTAATTTTGATTGTGATCTTCCGTAAATTCTCGTTAGTAGTAGGTATTTTATTATGTATTTATTCTTGACTTGACATTAATTTACCGATTCTGATAAATTTGGGTTTTTGTAATTTGAGTCACTTGTTTTTTTTCTTGGCCACTTGGCCCGGGAGATTTCCATTTTTCTTTTCAACTATCCTGAAAAAAAGTTATAAATTTTTAAATAAACATAATTTTACGTGATAAATAATAAGAACCAAATGTTCATATTATATTGAAAAACGCGAAACAATAGAAAAATCTCAAATAAAGCTGTTGTAGACACTGAAATTTTTCACTTTAAGAAACACACACACATCGACGCCTCCTACGTATAATCACAAAATGCGATTTTACAGGAGGAGCATTTTGAAAATATTTTCGTTCATGTGCATTGGTTGTAGATACGACAAATTACGCCCCAAAAAAGCCCTTATTATTGGCAAAATATTTTTTTTGTTTTGGTAATATTAAAGATATAGTTAAATACAGACGAAATCCACCAAAAACTCAAAATCGACGATTTGTGGGTTACGATATTATACGTAGGAGGCGTCGACATAGCTATGAACAAAAAGTATACGCTTTTAAAACATTTTAAAGTAAATTCAAACTTACCCCCTTTTATTTTTGTGAGCAAATATTCAATATTAAAATATTTAATCAACCAAGGATCCCTTTTGACTATCTCCAGTTTAAAACTTTATTAATATAAATTCATCCAGGATCAGAAAAGCATAAATAAATCATTTTACTACAAAAACAAAACGGCAGTTAAGTCGTCGCTCGTCGCCATATTGTTTTGAATTTTATAAAAAAGTAAACACTTACACGGCGCATGCGCGAATCCAAGTCGGAGATACCATGTTTAAAATGTTAAATGGATTACCTACCTAGGTCTTGAGGAACGAAATTAAATCAAATTTATTTTTAAAAAAACGGTGTTTTCAATTTAAATTTCGTGTTGGCTTTTTAATATTATCATGTTTTATTAACCTATAAATTTACGAACAAAACGTTTTAAAAAAAAGCTTTGCATTGGATGGATTTTTCAGAATAATGATAGCAGCTATAATACACAAGAAAAAAATTTTGAGCTCTACAGCAAAAAAGTTTTTATTGTAGGCTACCGATGACGTCACAGATCGCCTTATTATTATTTTTAAATCTGAACTTTGACTGATCGTATCTCGCTTATTAATTATCCGATTTACAAACGAATCTTACCGATGGTTTTGTGATTTTTCGCTTTATTTTTCTGCATTCACGGAAATTTTTTGTCTACAAGTCCATTCGTGATTTAAAAATATAATAGCTAAACAAGCGTGGGTTGCCATTATACAAATTATAGTGTAACACATGGGGTATGCCTTTAACTATAGGGTATACAAAAAATGGAGCAGTTTGGTCAAAAAATTAACGAGATATTTATGTTTCTTTTCTTCCTGTACTTGAGGAATGACATTGGTCGCGAGAGAGGTAATTTTTAACTCTAAAGTACCTACCTTTATCATTCGTCTGCAATCTGCAACACAGTTTTTTTCATAATGGCAACCATCGTCGGCCATATTGCTGATTGAAAATTCTGAAGTGACGTTTGACCAGAGTTTTATATTTTCACCATGTTGTCGTCTTTTCCCGCTTTTGTGAAAAAGAAAGGTTTGGATACCCATTTTACCACTCGGAAATTTAAATAGCGTCACAGGGAATGTTTTTTTTAAAAATATTCGTTTTCGCGTGAGTTTTTAAGGCAGCATGTTGTCATATTTGACGTTTCGGTTAAATAACGTGGGATTGTCACTCATCCGCGAACACGCATTTTTTAAAACTGTTTCTTTTGTACACCTTGAAAATGTTATTTAAAAAAATCGTAAAAACACGAATATTCCTAAATATTGCTTTTTTATTGTCCGTACATGTTGAAGTTGAAAATTTTCTAATGTAACGTACTTGTTGAAGTTGAAAATTCTGTGGAAATTATCTGAATTGGTGATGTTATCCTCGATTTTTCCACAAATTATTTATTTCCATTGCTGGCTGCAAATTAATAAACAATAATTAGCAGTTTATTCCAGATCGGTTGGGAGGGTATTGCAATCCACATCCGGCCATATAAGATATATGTACTGAAACTATGTATTGAAATACTTTTATGTGATTCGCAATTCTATTACGGAAGAAAGTAAAATTCCGAGCCTCATATCTATTGTATATTATATACAGATTTTCTCATTATTGTCGAGTTATAGTAAATACACATATCATCGGGCCACGAATGTTAATATTGAATAAATAATAATGTTAATATTGAATAAATAATAACATCAGTCAGTATTTCGGTAACTTGTGTATGGCACATTAGCAACGTTCGCAACAGCTTCGAGTCTCAACTCACAGTTTTGACAACCTGAGATATATTGGGAAAAAAACTGGCTCACAAATGACAGTCAACTTTTTATTTATAAGTTGCATTATTTCATATCTACGTTTTCTCATAAAAAAAAAAATTGTTTGAGGTTTTGGGTTTTAAAACTCTTTGCATATTCTTTTTAAATACTGTTGTATGATACGAACAATTTTTTTTCTATATTTTTTAAGTTAATAATAATTTGCCTCACTCTTACCCCATGCTTACCATTATCCAGGAATTATAAATCACACATACTAAATAAATTAAAAATTAAAATTTACCTTTATGTGTATGTTTTTTTTACTTTATTTTACTACTAAATATGTTTGCATCCATCAGCAAATCTTATGGATTTAAGGATCTATTCAATTGTTTTTCATTTGGTTTTAGAGAAATACATTATTTTAGTTTAAAATAAATTTGAAAGATACAGAGTTGGTTAATTTCTATTGAACTTCTAAATAAAATTTACTCATTTAGCCTAGGCCTTTGGAAAATTGGTATCTTAAAATATCAGGAGATATTGTCTCGTGTTTTATATTTAAAAAATACTAAACTGCAACAACATGGTAATTTTGCAACATATTTATTATATATTTTATTTTTTTTTGTTTAGATGAAGACCGAGAAAGGTGTTTCGGAAGACCAACCTCAGGGCCTCTGTACTGTTCTCGAGTGTAGGACTGTACGAATTGGCTCGCACAGGTTTACTCCTAAAGACAAGGTTTGTTTAGAATTTCAAATGCAATATATTCAGTTCATTATACAAGGTTTAAGATAAGTGCTTCTAGTGTAGTTTTCACTTTGCGGCTCTCATTATAATACTATCTTTTTAAATAAAAAATTATTTTATTTTTAATGACAAATAAATGCTTTCTGTGCGATTTCATCATATTTGACATTCTACCCTGTTTAATGAGCGACAAAGCAGTATGATCAAAATTTTTTAGTCATTCTATTATTTTGAAAAAAAATGTCTTCAGGTTTTCATAAATTATTGTTTTGCGCTTGTATACCTTTCGAAATAAAATAAAATGAAAGTAAATTTGTAATATTAAGAAATATATCTAAGCAAGTTATATCTATTGGGCCCAGGTTTTAATATCCAGTAAAGGTGTTCGCATTGTGGCTCCGATGGTGGATGGTACCGGCTGGGCTGAGCTACAGCTACAGGCCAAGGAAGTGGTGAAAGTGCTTCTCCACGCTGGCAAGGGGCTACCTGTTCTCTTCCTGTACACCATGCAGTGCTGTGGGGCCTATGTCCGGAAGACTCTGCACATGACCGATATCAACGGTAATTCAAATTTCTTAAATCTGTTTGACTTCAAACCTGCTGCCGAATTACTAATCCACAACTTACTTTTTGCAGGGCCCTACTATAACTCAGTAGCTAAAGAAGAACAGTTTAAAAGAATAACACTTCTTCCTAATACTATAAGCGAAGACACAAAGTTAAGCCTAAAGCAAATTTTTGGTTCTTCCATTGAGACCTCAGCTCCCAGGAAGCCAATGATATTTTAATAAGAACCTGTCCCAAGGAAGTTCAGCACACAGCCAAAATGGTTACACGTGCAAATAGTGTTCACATCCCCTCAACTATAGGAGGAGCAAAAGGGTAAATACATTTTTTGTATTAGGCACATGTGTTTTTAATTGTCTTTTAAAATTATTCTTGGGATATTTATATGGATAGTGTGAAATTTACAAAATATCATTTTGCATTTTGAAACATATTTGTTATAACTCATTGATTGATCACTCGTTATAACTTATATTTTTTGATAATAATTCATCATCATACCGTGCCCGCTCCCTATGTAGCATATGGATTCCACAAACTGCCTCCAAGCCAATTATAACTAATTATTGTTTACAGCATTAATCCATCAGAAATACGTCAAATACTGATTTAACCCCCCTGGCATTCCATAAACACAGAGGACTACACGTGTCTGGCCCAAGATTTGTTATAACTCATTGATTGATCACTCGTTATAACTTATATTTTTTGATAATTAATTCATCATCATACCGTGCCCGCTCCCTATGTGGAGCAAACTGCCTCCAAGCCAATTATAACTAAGTTGTTGTTTACAGCATTAATCCATCAGAAATACGCCAAATACTGATTTACCCCCCTGGCAAGGGAGGTATCTCCATAAACACAGAGGACTACACGTGTCTGGCCCAAGACCAGTTCTTGAACGATGTGATAATTGACTTTTACCTAAAGTACCTCTGCCACGATGTCCTTACAGCGCAGCAGAGGGAAAAGACTCATGTGTTTAGTACTTTCTTTTACAAGAGACTTACTACTAAGCCCACTAAAGCCAATAGGTATCTAATTTTTCCTCTTTTTCTTTTTCATAGTACGCCATTAAAATACTGGTAAATCCTAATATATTATTGTTTATTTTGTTCAGAAGATCAAATCCTCATGAATGGGATTCTTCACTAACACCAGCGCAGAAAAGGCATGCGAGGGTTAAATCTTGGACCAAAAATGTGAATATTTTCCAACGTGACTATGTAGTGGTGCCCATCAATGAGAATTGTCACTGGTTTCTGGCCATAATATGTTTCCCGGGCCTTGAGGGCTGTCGCTCTATGGATGGGGATCGCCTTGTTTCCCCTCAGGAAATCAAGAAAAAGGGTAAACAATTTTCCAATTCATATTTTACGTACTTGTTTATTGGAATTGCCCGTGTTTTGTGCGCCAAAAAAAGCAAATAAATACTCAATTTATTTTATTTTATAATTATAGACCGGAAAACGATGATACAAATTGGAAATTCTTTGGTAGCCCCCATTCTCAAGCAAGAACAACTGGGACTCAATTGTGATACAGATAATCTCAGTGAAAGGGATGAGGCGGAAGCTGAAGTAAGTCATCATACTTTACATCCTATAATTGTCTTACCAGTTTGTACTCTTCTGTTTAATTTATCATTTTCATATTGTAGGAAAGTGATTTAGATATGCTCGGAAGTGAATCAGATAATGAAGAAAGCGATCAAAATGTTAGTGCTCCAGATGGAAAGAAAATGGAAGAACCCAATGAAAAGTCTAAATTTGAACCTATTAAACAGTAAGTGTATTCATTTCACCCTTTCAATTCCTTAAAGGATTACCTTTTAATAAAGCGTTTATTTTCCATTTATTTTTTCCATGCAAATAAAGTCATGGCCACCTATGAAATGTTATGCCATTTTGTGTTAAATATGTACATATTGACAGTGGAAAGGGAAAAGTTACCAAGCGACATTATAATTATAATCTTTCCTTTCCATCTTCGATATTACACCGTACATTGGTTGGTGAAAATTAATTTGGATTTTTTTATGTAAGGAAATATTCCTCAGCAAAAAGAAAATTGTTGATTGCCATAATTTTACTTAATGCTTATTAAAAAAAGGTTTTTATCTCCTTAAAAGTGGTCAACATTGAGTTATGCGGTGATTTGCCGTCGACGATAATCTTGCTTAACCTTGCAGATCTAGAGAATATGCCTACAAACACCCAATCTACTATGTCATGTGTCAGTACTAGAGATGGACTCTAATAATATAGCAGTGGTATTTCTTCAGCATCCAATATTCTCACTGTTTAATTGTTTCCTTTTGAAATTATTTTTAGTCATTATTTTTTTTATGTATTTTTGTAAAGCCTGTTGAGCATTATACCATCTGTCTTTACTAGTACAAATAAAATTATCGATTATTAGCAACTAATAATAATTCCATTGTAGTTTATATTTTGGTTTACTATATACCCAACTACATAATGAATGTCTTGTTGCAGACCCTGTATTCTCATATTCGACTCCTTAGCGGGGGCGTCGAGGTCTCGCGTAGTGGCCACATTAAGAGATTACCTTACTTGTGAATACCAAGCTAAGGTAACAATGGATTTAAAAAATATGTTATTTGTTTTTTTTTCTTTTAAATATAATTCAGTAATTTTGGATGTAATCTAAAGCAGTAGAATTTTTTAAAAAGATAGTGAAAAACTAAATAATTTTCTCCCTTAAGAGGAGTACTAAAGCTACAAAAAAAATATATTTTGCCCTTTGTTATTTCATGTGACCAAGTTTGTGGGTAACGTGAAATGTGGTAGCAAAATAGGGTTTCATTTTGTTTACAAGTTAAATATACAAACACTATTTATCAAATTCTGCAGTATTTGGTGTACTCTTAATTTCATTGCCACCTTTTGCTATCTAGAAAACTGCCAAATATCTCTGTAAAAAAATCATTTTGAAGTAAGCTTTGTGGTTTAAGTATAGCATTTTTATTTTGAAAACACCATTTTTTTATTTAAATTTTGAAAACTCCCAAATTTTTAATTCCCAGGTAGTTAAAAGTGCATCATTGTGGATTTTTTTTACAGTAAATCTTTATGCTACTCTTTTTTATTTCAGGTATCTTCTGAAAAAACTTTTACAAAAGATAATATAAAAGGTTCTTGTCCAAAAATTCCTCAGCAAAATAACTTCACTGATTGTGGTCTTTATTTGCTACAATACGTGGAACATTTCTTTAAGGTAATATATAATTAACAATTACCTTTATTCTAATTGAACTGAATTACAAACAAATTTTATGTATTGATAAATACCTTGTTGCTTGAATGTGAAATTGAATTGTATAAAATTGAATGTAGACGATTTACAAATGATGTAAAACAGTATTATTAAAATATATTATGTAGTTGTCAATTACTTGATAAGTGATAATGTTACTAAAACTCAATTGATTTAAATTTCAGCATCCGATTATTGATTACCATCTGCCAATCAAACAACTTAGTAATTGGTTTGATGAAATAGTGGTTACTAGAAAAAGAGAAGAAATATCAAATCTACTAAAACAACTAATGAGTCAACATAGCGCAGACCAGGCCAAACATTAAACACCACGAAATGGTCAAGGATATTCAAAATTCTTTAATCAACCATAAACTCAACAGTGATAAAATTGCTTTAAGCCAGAGCAGTGATAATCCTTTAGAAACACCCAAAAGTGATTTCCATTCTCTCAAAGTTAGACGATGTATTAATAAAAGTGACAGTGGTGCTACGGATAGTAAAAGAATTAAAATGAGTGATTTCAACTGACTCCAGACATGTTTAATACGCATGTGTATAGTGACATTGCCTCTTTTCATCTGACTGAATTTGTTAAGTGCACACAAATTATGATCATTTTACATCGTTTATTTCCTATGTTGCGTTAAATTTTAAACATATTTGTTAAGTGAATTATCGTTGGCCTTTTATATTCTTTGTTTGTACATATTATGGGTTCTGCTTTCACTCACCAGTGACTACTCGTAGACTAAACCATTTGTAAAAACGGTTTCATAATATTTGCATCAGATGTATTTTCCTTATGACTAATCATAATAATACATAACTGCAATGCAATTATCCACTAAACTAAACTCATAAATAAAAACATAAATTATACGAACATGTTATCTGAATATACTATCAAATTAATTCACATCATTTACGGTAACACTTCGTCGTTCCAGTGCTTAAAGGTCCAACGGACCAATGGACAAATTTTACAGGAGACGTTTTTTTTTGTTTAATTTGGTTTTAAATACAATAGGAACTTTAAACACATCTTATATAATTAGTTTAAAGGCCCTATGATCTCAAGAAAGCGTAAAATGTTACAATTTTTATGATTGTGTTTGTGTTTTTTAAGATTTAAAATGGATATTGGACCCACGCGGGAAACTTCAATTCAGTTCATGTGTCATTGGACACGTTCGCGGGACATTGGACCCACAAGTACGAAGCTTCTGAAAGCTCCGTTTAGTCCATTGTCAAAAAAAAAAAACAAAAAAAAATAGATAAAATTTTATTCAAAAAACAATAATTAATCAAATTACATCAAAGTATGGAAAGTCGGAACCACAGATTATATAGTAAGAACGCCACTTGTTTCATGACGTCACTCCTGTAAATAACGCACTTAGTAGTCATTTGGCGCGTTATTTGATATATGGAACTGTAAAAAATCGTATCTTCATCAATAACAGACCAAAAGAAAAAATTTTTTTGCTTAGTTAGATAGTACCTATGCAAGTAGAAAAAAAACTTAAGAAAACTGTTGGATTGCTTATTGTGCTAATAAGTAGATCTCGAAATATTTAATGAGGTCACATAATAATTATTGTGTAGTAAAATATACCTACATAAAAACTGTCCAATACTGGAACAAATATGGCAGACGAAGAAGAAGATACATAAAAATACAAATTCAATAAGCAATTTTAGAACATTGACCCCTACAAACATACGTAGTGAATATTTTTTGAAATAATAAAAAAACACCTTGTGCAAGATGCAGCGCGGCGTTTGGTTATTGGACTAATTTGTATAGGATTTTTTGAAATGTGAAAAGTTTGAAATTTGGTAAAACCGTTTGGACGTTCGACTCTTAAGCATGTAAAAATTATTTTGAACTTGGATATTGAATTCTAAAAACACGAAAAAATGATACTTATGTTTTAAATATTGTACTTTTTGTGAGCTGAAATGATGATGAATTTTATTATTAACAATTCTGCATCATTAACTCATTTTCTCAAAAATTGGTTCGTTGGACCTTTAGCACTGGAAGGACGGCTTGCATAATTATATATTTATTAATACGACTTCAGTTCATTTTCACTTGAATCTGAAATCATCATACTACATACATTATTTATTACGTGTACCAAGTTGATGAATCAAAATATAATTACATAGTAAATAATATTTTTAGGTGATTGTGAAGTATGAGTTTTTTTATTTATTATTAACTTTCACATTGGGGTTTGATATCCTGTTAATGTAGTATATTTTATCAAACTGTTTAAATGTTGGTGAAATAGGCTTTCATGTGTAAATAAAAATGTATATGCCTAATGTATATAATACAATATTAAGAAAAACTTTTAAATGAGAGTGGTTTTTTCATTTCATTTAAAAAAAATAGCAATAATATATCATCATCGTGGTGGTGAAGAAAGCCAACCCACATTTTTCATAAAATGATAAAACTGAGCCATGTAAAATATCACATTGTTACAATACCGAATTTAGCTAAAGTGTAAAAAGAGGGAAGTGATTCTCCATACAATTTTAATGTTTCTTCAAACTTTATTGTCCATTTTGTCAAAACAATGCACATGTAGCTTAGCTCTCTTCCCACCACGGCGATGATGTTTTGAGCTAAAATTGATACTCCCTAGATTTCATTCACAATTCCAACCCATTCCTTACGATGAGTGTCGTGTACGAGAATGTAATCCATAATGTTTCAGTAAAAAAAAAAAAAATGTATTTAAGTTCCCGGAGAATGTATTTACATTAATGCCCTTTTTATAATGGAAATTCATTTATGTTTTGATCAATATACGTTTTTTGCAATAATTTAAAGCAATTTTGGACTACTGATTTGGACTCGTGTTTGTGTTTAATGAGAAGACTTTTCCAGGTGTCGATCACGCACACGGTGTTAAATATTTGAATACTGCAATATTCAATTTAAAAAACCCAAACCCCGGTTTTTTCAAACCTTTGCTTTGTTAAAAATTAAAAGTTTAAAAATCTTCATCATTTCTCTATTGTCTTTATTTTCAGGACTGGAACCATAAATGAATGGTAGGCACATACCTGACACATGATTGACAGAAAGTTTTTTTTCTGTGAAAAATTAAATTTTGAGTTAACTTTATTAATTGTAATTGAACATGTTTTTTTTTTCATAAAGAATAAAAGTAATATTGAATTTTTCATACAGAAAAATCGGTTCTGTTTTTATGCAGAGTTTTTTTTAACTGAAAATATATCTACAGTGTAGCCAGCTAAATAATTTGCAGACTTAAAACATTACCTACATATAAAAAACCAAGGATTTCAAAAAATATAGGGATACCTTCGGTCCAGTGCAAAAATTGTGAATTCGCCAAACATCCATTTGAGACATTGAGTTTAGAAATTGAAAGTGGAAATAATAAACCTATTTCAATTATAACAAATTATTTCCATTGTTAACAATATAGTAATTATTTTATGCTACTTACATAACGTTTTAAACAGGTTTATGGTACTACTTTTAAGCTTAAAACCTTATTATTTTAGAACAGTATTTCTGCAAATTCACATTTTTGGCGTTGTAGCAAATGATATGGCGTAAGTATATGGCACTTGTGACCACTTTTACTAGAAGCTGCTAGATCACCAACCGATCACAGCACTGTGTTTGAATTTGAAGTATTGTCACGGCAGTTGTTATAGGGACATAACATGTTCTAAGGGCTATTCCCTACACTTGGTCTTCCTTAAAAACATTAGATCTTCACCTGTAAAGCAACAAATTAGATCTGCCTGGCGTCAGGAGTGATCACCGTCCTCGGTCATGAGGTATGGACTTGAGAGGAATAGGGATGTGACATGCAGGAACATCATCAAAGGTTAGGAGACAAGAAGATCAGAGTTGAGGGCTCGGAAAAGGTAATATCGCAAAAGTATCTTTGATATACATATAGCAGATAAAATAAAATGATAAAGAAAAATATAATAATTAATAAAATTATCAAGATACACTCCACTTGGTGTAGATGCAGTGCTCCATGCAATAATAAATAGCATAAAACAAAAAAGGGTTGGTTTCAAAAAATCTGTTTCAGCAATCTTGGCAAGTACTAGTTTTTTTTTTTTATAATTTTACTTAAGCAAGTAATACTTATAAACTACATATTCAAAATATTTAATTGATCTAATAATGGTTTAAAAAATAATTTACCAAGGTACCCAAAATATCAGAATGGATAAAGGTACCTAGGCATTTAATGTAAAAAAGGTGAATTATGCTAATTTTTTTCTAAATCGACGTATTTTATTATAATTTCAGTTTTATTATTTTGTTTAAACCAATAAGTGTGTCATAAGTAGTAATTTTCCGATTTTTTTTTATGTTATAAAAATAAGATCTTCGACTGCGGTGAATAGAGGGTTAATCACAAAATTATATTTATAGGTTATGTTTACGTTTTAAACTGTCAAAATTTGAGGTTATGAATAGGGTCACGTGGGATTTGTTATGACATATAAAATGTCAACATTCCGTTAAACTCTTAAAAAATCTAAGATGACACGTGTCTTTTTTGTGATAATTTAGGTATATACGTTATTTCTCAGCAAAGGTAATGTTTGAATTTAGTTACCAAATAATACGAATTCTTAAATTAGGTAAAACAAAGGTTTCCAAGATGAGAAACGAGTATTATTATTACTTAAAAAATATATAACCTCACAATAATCCGTTAAGTTTGACCTTGAGAAAATTTGATTTTCCCGCCATTGGTCATAATTCGTTTCAGTACAAGCAGTATTCGCATTTTTTGTTTCACTTACACGCATATTATATACGAATTCGGTCTCTCTTTCTCAACAGTCAAATCATAAACGTGACGCATTTTAACGGTCCGTTGAGAAATTATTGGAAATTAAATATCCGGATATTTTAGCCCTTTATTTATTTACAATCGAAACCATAGAGATATTTAACAGCAACATGTTTTATTATTACAATAATTTGTATAATTTTGTGTACCGCAAAAAACGCTATATTTACGAAATGGTGGGTGACATTTTTACCCTTTTCATAATTATTATGTGTAACTTTTTTTTTTAAATGTTGGTTGAAGCCAGAGTTTGGCCATCTGATGGCAAAGTAAATGACTAAAATCAATAGTTTTTTATATTTATTTGCAACGAATATATTTTATTATACTTGAAAGTGGTTATCAGAAAAGTCGAAAATCGACGTGCGTGCTTGAGAAAATTTATGAATGTGGAAGAAGCAAGGGAAGTTAGTCAGGACAGAGTGGTGTGGCGTTCTATCCCCTCTGCCTACCCTCTCGGGGAAATGGCATGATGGTTAGTTATTTTTTAATACAAAACTATTGGCTTATTGATTAATACATCCCTTTAAATAATAAAATTATTGTCTCTGGTCTGTTTTATAGAAAATTGAAAAGAAAAAAGCACGAAGAAGAAAAATGCAAAAATCATGGGCCGCGGAATAAAATGAAATAATAATACGGGTTTTTTCATGGCGAGCTCAATTCGGAAAAATACAAGAAATGTCTACACTGTAGCTTATTTTCCATCATACCACTATTAAATTGATTATCGTGTGGTTTATTAAACCGAGTCTCCTTTTTCAATTGAAATTTGACATTAGATTTAGTTTACTTTGAAACTTCAACCAACTTCAACTGGGAGTGAAATTGCACCGGGGTGTAATAAATGTCATTTACTCGTGAAAATTTATTTTATCATCTTTAAAAATGGATATTAATTCAACTTTGCCTGGTAAATATATTTGAAAATACTTTTGAAATATCGTTTATACCAGGTTTAGATTCAAACGCTCATATTGGCATATTTTTTCATTTTGTGCACGGATTACTTCTCGACTTATTTTTAGGTTATTGAAATAAATAAGCACTAAGTATCTTATGACTTGTATGATGTATTTATTTATATAATATTAAGTTTTATCATATTGCTCCATACTTCAAAATGTCTGGTTTTGATTATGGCTTCTTTGTAAATCCATTTGATAAAAAACGACACTGTCTCCTTAGTTTATAACAAAAAATGACAGTTATGTCTTTATAATCTTAGTAATCCGCTAAATCTTATTATTAATTTGTAAATATTTGAATACGTCTTTTAATTGACATAATTATTGGCATACATTATGTGCGGATAAGGGAGTGTATTGGAATAAATAGTCGAGCCATATTCATATTCAGATGCTAACTAAGTATCATGTAATTGGCACCAAACTGTAATTTCTATCCTCCAACATAATGTGTAGTCTAGATTATTCTAAAAATATGGTAATGTTTATCCGAAAATCTGTTTATATTCCTAATCGAGGGCTAGAATTCTCCAACCGTCTATGCGCTTGGTAGTTGGTAGTTGTAGACATCTCAATTTGTAAATGCTATTTTCAATAAAGCCTAAGCAATTTGTGCTCGAGAATAGGAATTAAGTCGTGGCAGAGTGGGGATTCAAAGTGGGGATCTCTAGACTCAGAGACAGCTACGCTACCCGCTCGACAGTATAATGTTTATCAGGTGCCGGAACGCACTTCATGTCAAAGCTTTTTAATAAAAAAAAAAATATTCAAATTATACTTAAATGAAATTAAAAGGAGCTAAGCCACGCTATCATTTTAACGAATTATTATTATAATAACTTAAGCGCAAATATTTTTTTGTTTAATTGATTTTAAAATAAAACTGTGAAAAAAGGTGCCGGAACGCCGTTCCACCGCGTTAAATGGAAAAAAAAGCCCTTATGTTTCTTATAAAAGGCATATTTCGTCTGTATGAGCTAATAAGTTCAAAGTACATATTTTTGGCGGTTTTCGTTTTATGTACCACCGCTAATGACAAATGATTTTTAATTTTTGGACAATCTTCGTATTCTTTTTTGCCAACTTTGCATAGTGTCATTTCCACAAATTAAAATTCTATGGCGTATAAAGATGAAATCGTTTTGAGTTTAAATCCAAATAACTCTGTTTTGATGACATACGATCTTCATCCTCAATTACAATTTATGTTTTTTAAAAACATTAGATGAAATTTTTCAGACCATAACAAAATGGCAGATTCAGCCTCAGAAAGTGACTCTAACTCCTTGGAGGGAGGCGCCATCATGCTTCCTCCTAGTCCTGTGTCACGGGATCAGCTTCAGAAGAGGATAGACTCCCTTCAGCAGCAAAACCGGTAAATATTGTTTTAGTTTAGTAAATACAATTTCCTCCTCTCAGGACTCATGTACATCAATGGCTACCACTGTTATTGTGTTATTAATTATATCTATGATCACTTAATTTGCCTTCTTAGTATTTCACTGTAAGTACATGTTCAATTTTTAAGAATAAAAAACAAGTAACACATGTAACAAAGTTATTTATTTAATAATAAAATTAGTTGTATATAAAAACAAATTGCTTTCAAAATATCAAAAAGTATTTTCATACAAAATCTTTGCTGTATAATGACCCATAATAATATACAAATTAAGAGGCGTACCGAAGCTGGAAAAAATCGTGTTTTGCCCCATACTTAGAACATAAGACTACATGAGCCGAACACAAAATGTGGCCGCAAAATGGAGTGTTTTTTTTTACGGAAAAGGAAGATAATGAAATATAAACTGGCCACGAGCTCCCTAGATGTCCTGTTTAATTATTTATTATACTTATTTTGCTGTCACCTGTATTTATCCTGATAATTGAAAAAAAGGCAAAAATAAGGGCTTCTCGCTATTTTTTCATAGAATTGATAACTTTTTTAGAAAATCGGTAACACCATTTCTCCAGAAAATAGTTTGAAGTATACTTATGTGATAATTTTTTTGAAACTTTGTGCCTGTCAACGAATCCAGAATATCATTTGGAAAACACCTAAATTTCTTATTTGAGGCTTTAGTGTGAAGTTGTTAAGTTTGATAACATGTAGATTATTAATAAATTAAACAAAATTGAATATTTTTTAATTTCCAGTGTGCTGAAAGTTGAACTAGAAACATACAAAATTAGAGTTAAAACGTTGCAGGAAGATAATCGAACTCTGAGACAGGCATCTGTCAGTATTGTAAGTTAAATTATTTTTACAATCTTATTTTTATAAAAAATGTGTTTTGTGTACATCAACCCATCTGCATATATGAATTATTTTGAAAGAAATGTGCACCCCATTTAAATATAATGCATTCAGAGTAATGCACAATGTACATTTGAATGCTATTTTTCTGTTCAAATTATCTCAATCAATAGAGAAATTAATCACACAAATAAAAGTAAACTGATTTAGATAATTAAGAATCCTACCCTAACGCAATTTGCATGTGATCCCCGTATATCTACTGGTCTCGACTCGGTGAATAAGAGTGTAGTTTTATCTCACTTCGGATGTGCACTTTATTGTGCGACACACTGTATATTTTTTTAAATTCTGTGTTTTTTAATCCCCAACTATTGTTGTAGCAAGCAAAGGCTGAGCAAGAGGAAGAATATATTTCCAACACTCTTTTAAAAAAAATTCAAGCTTTGAAAAAAGAAAAAGAAACATTGGCACATCACTACGAAAGGGAAGAGGAATGCCTTACTAATGATTTGTCGCGAAAACTGAACCAAGTTTGTATTAAAATATTTATTCAAGCATTACTTTTATGTAAAAGTTATAAAAATATAATATATTTGTATAAATCTTTTAATGTAGGAAATTAGCAATTTACAAAAAGTTAAATTTTTTATATTAATATAAAAAATAAATATCCGTAAATTTATCAAAAATATTATAATCAACTCATCAATTTCAGTTGCGTCAAGAAAAATGTAGATTGGAGCAAACATTAGAGCAAGAACAAGAGTGCTTAGTTAACAAACTAATGAGGAAGATCGAGAAACTTGAGGCAGAAACTCTCGCCAAGCAAACCAACCTCGAACAACTCCGCAGGGAGAAGGTCTGTCCATTATTTCTGTGTTTCTCTCTTGTTCCGAGTCTCCCGCCTGCCATGACTAGAAGTTGACATTTACAGGTGGAACTGGAGAATACTCTGGAGCAAGAGCAGGAAGCCCTCGTTAACAGGCTGTGGAAGAGGATGGACAAGTTGGAGACTGAAAAACGATCTCTGCAGATCCGGCTGGATCAGCCTGTTACTGATTCTACAGTTCCTAGGTAAGTATTTTATTGTTTACACACAACATGACTTTCTTTTTTCACAACAAAATTAAACTTATTTAATGAATCACTTATTGTATTTTAACTTATCGTAATTTTGAGTAACAAAAACACTGGAGCCATAATTATGAGCAATTTTTCACTCGTAAAATTAGTATTCTGTATGCTCCAGAAAAAATATATTTGTTTTAAGTTATTCCATAGGTACGCAATACAAGTTGTTATATCCTTTCCTTTATACTTATCTACTATCTCACCATGTATGTTTATCTCTAGTGACATCAGTAATGGAGATACAGCATCTAACTTGAGCAACCACATCCAAACTTTGCGCTCTGAAGTAGTTAAACTTAGGTAAGTAGCTAATATGTAATTATCTTAACAGTTATTTTCTTTAGCATCTCTACTTCATTAATTAGTACCTTACGTTTATTCAACAAGTATAATAATTATCTTTTTTAACCCTGTAATGCATAGCTCTGCCTTAAGGTGGACCGCGTAAAGGCGGTTTTTTACAAGTTTTTTTTTGTTTTTTTTAAAAAAATTATTGATTTTATTTTTACACGTATACTTATTTTTTAAATCTATGAAATACCTTACTGGGCAAGTCCCGTGTTGAAGTATTCATTTACAATACTTTGCTTGTCATGGCTTGTCGTGCTATATGCTTGTCTACCAGTTTTTTTTATTATCTTACTTTTCCATTAAAAATAAAAACTTCATTTTGCAGACACATTTTGTGTGCGCTGCTCACGTGGTCCTATGTTATAAGTATAGGGCAAAACACGCATTTTAATAGTGTTGTTGATGCTTTCAGGAATCAACTTATAATTTCTCAAAATGAGAGTAAGGAAAAAATGCAACGCTATGCTATGGAGGAAAAGAGCATTCGTGAAGAAAATATACGCTTGCAAAGGAAATTACAATTGGAGGTTAGTTCTGTTTGGTACTTTTTGTACATGCTTTGTTTCCCTCTTTCTCTGTTATCCGTAGTTTGACTTTACAAATATATGAATTACAGGTGGAACGCCGAGAAGCTTTGTGTCGTCACCTCTCGGAGAGTGAATCCTCCTTGGAGATGGAAGAAGAAAGACAATTTAATGAATGTTTGCAAAATGTAAGTTGAAAAAATGATTCTCCAACAACTTGTTTTAATGTTAGTAAGTTTTAGATATTATATGCGTGTGAGTCAATTTCATACCTCTGTTTTCGTGGTGTAAATCATTTTAAGAGGAAGTGTTGATCTTTCTTTACAAACCCTGTGGATTTTCTCCCTGGAATTAAGCACTACAACAATGATTCACAGTAGTTGAGAATAATGGGTTTATTTGTTCAGGCTAACAGAGTGCGTGTGTCACCTGGGGCCTCCCGCCCTCTGTCCCCCCCAACCACCCCACCTGCCCCATCGTTGCTATCATCCCCCGCAGGTGTGTATACACATTCATACATACTTATTATTATTGCAGGTGAATGTTGGTATAATATTGACATTTACACTTTAAAAGGATAGATAACCTGTCATTTATCCTTATTAACCTACTTTATTTTTAAACTCTTGTCAATTTATATAATACAAATATACATTTTCATCATAGATGGATTTCATAAAAGTAGATTTTTTAAAAAGTATATAAATGTAATGAAAGATTTCTTATATATTTTATACCTCCAAATTTTTGCATTGTAACAAAAACTATCATAAATGTATCATTTACCAATTTTATTGGTGTTTGTGTATATTATTATAATACAAAATTATTTTGTGTGTACAAACAGGATCTCAAACTACATCCGCGAATTTCCTTTGTGAAATGTGGAAAATTACAATTTTGATTAATTTATGTTTAAAAAAAGGTTTGCATTTTAACTTAATTTAATTTTTTGTGCTTGGTTAAAAACATTATGATTTTTCAAAGTTTTGCGTCTATGTCACAAATTTCTCATAAGAAATCACCGCCAAATGTGTTGAAAAAAATTTGTATAAAGAGTATCAAATACAACTTGACATCTCAACAGAGACGAGAAGGTTGGAAGGAAATATGGATATCTAGGCATTTACAAGGCGTATGACCTGTTATTGGCTGGGTCATACAAGTTAATTCTTGAATTTTACGTGAAAACAAGAGTACCATTGATATTCCTCCATGTACATTATTAACAATATTGTTGATATTCTGTGTAGCACCACGGTGGGCAGTGCTGTGCTGTACTCTCGGGAGTGTTTCACCCGATGGCTGCATCCACTCCTCCTATAGCACATCTACCCGTGAGTGTTATATAATAACTTGCATATTTATACTTAGTTTTAACAAAAATATTATTGTAAAGTTTCGAATCGTTTTGTTCAACTCCTAAAATGGAGAAAGGTGATATAATATGGATTGGTTTTCTACAGCACGTCAGGCGAACATCGGATCGCTTTGTGAAGCCAGCGGCGCCTCCCACCGGGGGTGTGCCCCCCGTGCTGTCGCTGGCCGTGCAGCCGCCCCCCTCCCCCGGCCCGGTCGCCGCCACAAACGCCCACCCCCCGCCCGACTCTCCCCAGCCCGCCAGCCCCATGGACACCTCAGCCAAGGAGTAAAGTTGGAACAACTCACTGCGCATCTCCAAATTATTTCCTTAATATTCATGATTCTCCATTAGATCCTCTTTTATTGGTATTTTGAAACCTTTGCCATTCAATATTATGAAAAGCTTAATATGTATGATATTACCTATCCACTTATTGTTAATTATATCGGTGAGTTTTTTTACATTAAGATAGTGCTTTAGCATTACAAAATACTATTTTGGCCTATTTTTATTTTTTATTTGGGTGTATTAAAGAGGATTTACAAATGAAACTACATTTATTATTGACATCTTAACAAAGACTGAGTTGCTCTAGGCGTTTACAAAGCTTATGACCTGTCATCAGCTGGGTTAAGTAGCCACTAGCCACTCGACATATTACAACATTCCCCCATTCCGCCTATCATCTGTTAACCATATCTTTCAAATTTTTGAAGATGCATTTATCTAATGAATTAATTTGTCAAGTTTTGCATTGTTTTTTTTTTCAGCCCTGTAAACGCTTAGATAATCTATATTTGTTTCCAGAGCTTCTCTGTCTTTGTTGAGATGTCAATAATGATTGATGCAAGAAATAATGCTTAATTTAATGGCGTAATAATTTGAAAAATTCATTTAGTTCACTTTTGTACATAATAATTTTGGGATCACTATTTTATAACTTTTTGTTTGTGTTACATAAACTGTTAACTGAAATTGATAAACCAAAAGATTGATGGCTACAAATTACAATTATTATTGTTTTATATTTTATATCAT
Source organism: Micrasema minimum (assembly GCA_022494985.1). Classification (NCBI taxonomy): domain Eukaryota; kingdom Metazoa; phylum Arthropoda; class Insecta; order Trichoptera; family Brachycentridae; genus Micrasema; species Micrasema minimum. The sequence continues at coordinate 45,811 of JAGVSP010000602.1, forward strand.
TTTTCTTTCTTTTATTTCTACTACTCTACTCTCCCTTATCCGCACCCAATGGTGCTTAGGACACTGCATTAGTACACCAAATGAAGTGAAATCTTCATCATCATCATCATATGTGGAGCATATGGATTCCACAAACTGCCTCCAAGCCAACCTTCTAGGTCAGGTCCACGTCCCCGCAACTCATTATCATCCTTTATTTCTACTTCGTTTAATCCATAATTAATAATATATATTAAATTTATTCATCCTGTTTATAGTGGAAAAGTGAAATTAGAAACGTACTCTACACTATTAATTAATAAAAGGACAAACTATTAATATTCCCTTAGCCATTGGTATAATCAGTCATTTGAATCAAGTTTTTCTGGGGATTTACTGCACTTGGTCATTTATCAGGTTTTGCTACCCATTTAAGCCCAAAACACACGGTAAAATGCAAAACTGCAACTCTAAGTTACTTTTGAGTTTATGTCACAACGCGACAAGTTTGAAACCCGTCAAACTTGTTGCGTCATAAACCACGTACTAATAATGAAGCGCTCAATACATACTACGTAGATATTTAGATTTAGTTTGAATATTTGTTCACATACTGTACAGGTAAAGTGTTTTTTGTTTTTTAGGTGATTTTTGTTTTTATTGGATTGGGAGAGGTTTTATTTTTTTTAACTTTTTGGCTCCATTTAAAAATAAATTTTTAAACAATTATTGAATTATGTGCTTACATAATTAAATAATTGTTTATAGATCATTTTTTATAGGTGGGTGTAAAATTTAATTCTTGTTAATATGACAAAGTGCTGTAACACCAAAAGTGTCAATATCAATAAAAGATTAGTTATGATTCTGGATAAACAAATAATTTTGAACAAATTTGCAATTAGCAGTGTGTTTTAAATTGTTTTTCATTTTCTTTTCTAATGTTTTGGTTTTTATGAAGAATGTTTGAACATCAATTTCCAGGTTGTATTTGTTTGTTTAGTTAGTAGTTTCTAAGATTAAGACTCCGTTAAAGTATTTATTAGACGGCATGGCAAAACAGTATGTTGCTTTTCTTAAATTCTTTAACCATATCGCTTTTGACAGACAATTTCTTGCAAGTAACAAACTAGAAACTATATAAAAATGTAAAAAAACGTGCATTGGGTGGTCTGTTTTCAGTCAGGGTATTAAAAATCTCAAAGGGAAGACGTTTTTACTATGGTGTGAATATGGAAGTGGTGAAATTATTCTGCTCCAACAGCTTAGTCATTACATCTGTGAAAATAAGAATATTAGCTTTTAAAATAAACTTTTTATTTAAGTGTGTAAACTGTGTAACTTATTTTCTAATTTACTTCGATGATCATTCTAATTTAACAAAATAGTGTTACAATATTTTATTTGAAAATATATACATCGAGTAACAAAACTTTTAGTACAACTTGAAAACTGAGGAATCTACATCATATTTGGAATTAAATGTGTAATATGACTTTGAATTTTTTTTTTATTTTAAAAGCTTTAAAAGTACCATATATATTAAGTAAAATTGCACAAATTCTTATTAAAATTCTGTTTTTCTTTTGGTATAGCATAGCATAGCATTAATTTCACTAAAAATAAATTGTATTTGGTAACAATTTGTAATAATTTCTCCAAATCAACTTCTTACTCAGTTTCTCAAAAACTGGGTCAAATCTAAAAAATTCATTCCACAAATGTATTCCAAATATGATGTAGATTCACTGGTTTCCCGCATGTACACATTGAGTTTTGTTACCTGGTGTATAAATGTAAAAAATAAAGGATTCATTGTTATTTTTTTTCCAGTATTTCATAAATAGATTCTACGTTTCAGGTCAGTGGACTATAATTTCAAATGACAGTGCTCAATTCAATTCAATTCTTCTACCGCATATCTCTATTATGAAATTCCACATCCATTTTGGTTTTAAACCACTTTAAGAGTCTTGTGAATTCCACAAAATGTTATAAATTTACATACCATGATATGTTTTAGTTGTCTTAATAAACAAAACAGTCACAAATAAAAAATAAAAAATTGTATTCTGGGAATATCTGAGTGGTATTATGAAGTAATCTCTGACTCATTCAATAATTACAAATAAATTGAGCTTTTGAGGCCAAATTTTTCTCTATGGAAATAATGATTTAGAAAATTGAAAGAGATAACAGGTTGATTTCATGATTGTATTCATTTGTTTATTTACAGGAAGAAATCGCATTGCAGATCATTATAATTTTTATTGGAGAATACACCTTACGTTCTTCTGTTACTAATTTGATACTATTGTGTATGTTTATGTGTTAGCACCCTAAATATTTGCTTCATGCACTTCTTTTTAAATCTTTTTTAAATTTTTGGTATGCTCGTATGAATATTTTATGTTACATGTGTCTTCATAGGGTTTTTGTTATATAAAAATTCTCAAATGCGATTCTCTTGTATCCTATTGAAAGAAATGTATTTAAAGTTTCACCCAGAATATATGTGGGAAGTTGCGTGTCTTGTATTACTATTGGACAGAACCGAATCTTCTTAGGTATAGATTCAAAATGTCCATATTTAAGCATAGTTGTGCTTTCATAAGCACATTAATCACCTCTTTACCATAGTACTTTTGTGATTTTTTTTTCTAGAGTTAGCACGGATTGATTATTTTACTTCATCATTATTGAAATTAAAAAATTCTTTCATTTAATAATACAAGAATTTCTTTCCCCTTAAAAACAATGTGGCCTAGTGAGTAAGATATAACATAAAAGTAATTTCCTCTAATTTACTTCTTACTTTGTAAAAGATACTTAAAGAAAAAATTAACGTTATAATTAAATTTGTTAGTTTCAGAGAATAAATTTAAAATGTATTTCTTGTAAAGGTTTCATTGTTTTTTTCAAAAATCTGTGCTGTTATTTACAGTAGTATGATTTATAGTTGCAAAAATGCACTTGGTTAAATAATTAAGAAAAATCGTATAAAGTGTGGTTATGGTCAATTATCATGGTTAACTGAACTACAGTGTATTGTGACTTGCATCAATGTTTCATAAAAACCTGTTGAGATTTTGTTATATTCTTAGAGGAAAGGTTGTGATTGTTAAAAGGATCGCTTTAAAAGCACACAAATTATCCTTGAGAATATAATCACCTAACTAAAGCAAGTTTACTGGATGCGATATAATGCGGGGGTAGACCTGCAGCCATTTCAAGTCATTAAGATAAAAAAACAAAATATTATCTGCACACAATACAAGATAGATCAGTTTACAATAAAGTCGAATTGTTGGATATCTGTTATAAAACAAAAGTAATTAATCATTTCTTTTGGTGGTATATTTAACTTAACTACATATTCTTGCATTGGTGCAAGTTTACGCACATATTAATGCTATAGCTGTAATCATTAACATAACAAAACAGATACCTATTATTTAAAGTACGTAGTATATAAGAAGCCTGATTGATTTATTCTGTATAACAGTTGCTTACTATTAAAGCAATCATAATATTATAAAAATTATGTATAATTTATCTTATATTTAATAGCATTAAATTGTTTACTTTTTTTTAAATAAATAAAATATATTTTATTCCATATTCTTTGACTTATTTAGTACCTTTTTGCCAGAATAGAGCAGAAAAAAATATGCAATTTAGCGATCGGTGACGTTATTAATGAAATTTTTAGATATAAAAACTTTATTAGGATTTTTTTCTCAGAATACCATGAACAATCACCCTCCGGAGTTTTGCGGTCTCATCCTGAAACACGGTGTATTTTTTATATCTCAACAGAGATGTAGAGATATGAAAATTTATATTAATGTAGATATAAAAAATCAAATATATACCTACATAATTCCAAAAGTGAAAGTTCAGTTCTGAAAAAATGAAGTACATATTCCTTATAACTTGGGACAGCTGTTAGAGAGCCAACAACCTTCAGTTGATTTAGTTGATTTATTTGGTTATTGTAGAAAACATTATTACAAAACATAAACATAGATGAAGTACAGAATTTCTTTTTAGAATTATATGACTACAGGTAAATTTTAAAAAAATAGGAAGAACATAATATCACCTGGATAATGCCAAAAATGCGAATTTGTGTTTAAATGCTGTTTTAAAATATTAAGGTGTAAAGTTTAAAAGTAGTAGGTGTATCATAAACCTGTTTAAATTATTATCGCCAAATTGTTAGCTATGAAAATAATTATATTTTTTTATAATTAAAATAGGTTTATAATTTCAAATCTCAATCTCAAATGGACTTTGTTGCAAATTCGCAGCTTTGGCATTGGACATAAAAAAGGGGTTAAGTTTCGTAAGTTCTATAACTTTAGTAATGGACTTATATATTTTATACTTAGTAATAATTAACTACATACTAAGTAATACGTAACAGGGATGGCAAATAGGATTGATCTATGTTCCAAATAGAACAAATGGAAGGAGCCCAGGGAAAAGTTTTTGTAGATACTTGAAAATACTTGTTAATTTGATGCTTATTTGTATAGTTTGCAGTTTTTATTTATTTATTAACAAAAATGTTAAATGGTTAAATAAATAATCCTGTGCAGAGGACTAATTTGACAATTATTAAAAAAATATATATATTCACATAAAATAGATCCCATGCAGTTTGTGAGCAACAATTTTTTTCGCATGTCATTTTATGCGTGTTTGTAGTGTGTTTTTTTTATTGTTTAATTTCTGATATTCGACAGTTTCAGTTACAGATACGAAGCTCCATATCTCCATAACATCTCCATAACTGATAGATTTTGGAAGGAGTGTGATAGAGTTTACGCAAATCAAAATTGAATGCTGGATCAATCACCAAGCGTAGACACTAGGGCCTTCCGTCAGTCTATTGCAGACCATTAGGATATACCTGCTTAGATTTTAAATTAAAAAGTTAGAAAAAATTTAATTTGTAACTAGAGGAAAAAATAACAGATAAATCATGCATATCCACAGATGGTTGCTATGGGTTATATTTGAATAGAGGTCAGCAAAAACCACACTTGTGACATTAAAAAAAAAACGTTTTGTTGCACGAAATGTGAAAAAACTGTGCTATCTACGATGTTATTCAAAAACGATAAATACATGTTTTATAGATTTTTTATTATCTGAAATTAAAAAAAAAAATATAAAAAAACCCATCAAAACGCTTTAAGTTTATGAATAAAACCGTTTCTCTTTTCAAATATTTTGTAACATGTGTGGTTTTTGTCAACCACAATTCATTTATGAAAATACTAGTTTTTTTATAATTAATTCTTCAAATTATGCATGTACATTGTATTAAAACAATGTTTTTTTAAATAGATGATTAAATGCATTTACTTCCACTTTAAATACATTTATATTATTACAAACTACTTTCTTTTAATTCGTTTACTTTTACGTAATTCAATAATTGTATTTGAAGATTCTGAATATTTATCAATGGTGAAAATATTTCCTTTTTGTACATACGTCAGGAATTATTTTTTTAACATCTTCATGAATAGTGATTATTTTTCCCTTTTCTAATGTTTTGGGATTTTTTCTTGGACATTTTTTTTACCAGCGTTATTATTTTTTATTTTTGTACATGATCTAAGATTCTCACGCACTCCTTTACCAGTAGAGTTTTTAATTTTAGTACGTGACATATAATTTTTTTCTTGCAGATCTTTCTTATTTGTAGAGTTCAAGTTATTTATATGTGTCAATTTTATTTTTTGTTGTCTTTTGTTGTTTTTCTTCAAAGGTGAGTGAAAAGACTGTTTATCTAATTTTAATAAGTCTTTAAGGTTTTTAACATTACCATTATCTAAAAAATTTTCACTGCATGAAATTTTTGTGTTCTTATTTTCTTCAAATATATTTGTTTTAATAAGTGATGGAATGTTTGAAAGATTGGCAGACCACGTAAAAAGGGTTTCAAACCTTTTTTTTCTCCATCTCACGAAGTTAGGATCATGTTTGGTTTGAGTCTGATAATCATAAAAATTTTTTTGGAGATCATCTCCCAGACTATGTTTCTGTAACATCATTGTTTTAAAAGCTAAAACTGAATTAAGATTCGGCGGAAGTACAAATGTATTTTCTTCATTTTCATTAGTAATTCCACTCCATATAGAATGTTTAGATACTTGTTGAGAAACTAATGATGTTGTTAAACTGTCAGGTTTTTTCCTTGAATATGTTTTAACAGCGTTAAATTTTGATGAGATGCTTATTTCGTTTTCATCATTTAAAAGATTTTGAGCAATAATTTTCAAATCCGTATTACTAGGATTAAATGCTGTGTTAATCAGATTTTTGTCGAGTTTTGCACCTAAAAACAGCAGAATAGTTTTTAATTCCGATATGTTAACTTTGACTGGCTTTAGAGATGTACTCGGCGGTTTCTGATATATTTACTGCATTGTTTTTAAAATAACCAATAAACTGCGAGTTAATATGACGGGCTGTGAAATACGGAGTTATTTGCTTTTTATGATTTTTTTTTACTTTTTTTTGAATCGGTGGCTTTGGATTATTTTTTAATTTTTCTAGAGCATCCGATAAACTTAGAGAGTCATCCAAAACATGATTAATGAGAGTTTTTTTACGTGGTGCATTGGAAAGTTGTTGGTTTGGATTTTTCAAAAGCCAATTCTCCAATATTCGATAGCGCATTCTAACTAATTGTACACTTTTGTCACTAAACAGTTTAGCGATAGAAGAAAAATCTACATTATCGGAACTATATCGAGATTGAGTAACTACACTTAAAAGGAGACGATCCTCGGCAAACGTCCACTGGATATAACCTTTATACTTGTAATATTGCAAGGATCGGTACCGGGAGCGGACTTGGCTAGAAGTCCGACCGGGCAGCAACTCTGAGATCAACCTAAAGTCTGGTCCGCGCTCTCGGACATAAGCCATCATCACATTGTCTTCCTCCGGAGAGAAGCGGCCAAAGGTGCGGGTACTCAGGCGTTGCGTCCAGCGGTTGTAGATCTGGTTCTTGGTACGGTTCTCCACGTAGTAGGCCACCTTGGCCCAGGGTACGAAGTCGCCGATGCGGCAGTGGTTCACCACCTGGCGCAGGTAGTCGTCCTCCTCGGGGGTCCAGAGGGCGTTGTGGCGCGCGACCTTGGACAGGCGCAGGCGGTGGAACAGGAAGCACTGGTAGGCTGTGCGGCGCCCCGCGGCGGGGGGCAGGCGCGCCGCCACGCGTTCCCAGTCCTGCTGCCGGAGCTCCTTCACGATCGCCGCCAGCTGTCGCTCCTCCTCCCCGCGCTTCCAACTGCCCTTGTTGATCTCCGGGTGGAGATACACTCGCCACATAGTGCGGCACTCGTTAGGTGTGTGGCCGTTAGTAAGGCACTTGTTTTTCAATATCTGGGTGTCTACATTCGGCGGTGATGGAAATAGATCACGGTCTTTAAAAAATGGAATTCCACATTGATAATAGCGGCAATTGCTTTTATATCCAACCCGTGGCGGATTACGTTCAGAGAATGAAATTAAAGCTTGAACTTTTTTTATCTTCTTTCTGCAAACATTTAGTCGCTCTGACAATTTATTTTCTAGTTCTTTGAGTTTGGAGTCGCAGGTTTTGTTAAGATTTAATGCGTGATTTAAAGAATTGTTTAATAAAATTGTCAGACTTTTGATTAGACTTAATGGATGATTTATTCATACACAATGTTTTTGCAGAATGATCATTTGATTGCATTATGAATTATTTATACTAAAAACAGAAAAAAAGTCACTACAAATGATCGTTGATCAATGTCAACGATTAGATTTGTACACAAAGATTTTTGTATCACCCTTTTAGGCGTAATTTGGAGTATTTTACTTATTACTGTTGAAGCTTTGTGAAAAGAAGAGCAATCAACTAACCAACGAGTAATAATGGAGCAATCACAGGCCCAACGATCACCGAGTAATGAGTAATCACTGAGAGTAATAACGGTAATAGTTAATAGCACCTAGCAAGGGCAGTAAGTAATGAGCAATGGTAAGTCACAAGTCACTACCAACCTAATCATCGTTATTAAATCCGCTCCCCATTCCCTAGATCAGCGGCTCCCAACAACTTTTGGCTCGCGTACCACTTGCATCACGCTTAATTATTGTACCACTTCGTAAAAATGATTGTATTTCGAGAAATGTGTTATTCTATTTTATTATAAATTGTATAGAATCACTATATTTCCCAGAACTCCTTTACTTTTTTAAAAAATACCAAGGTTTTTATTTTTTTTGATAAAAATGAAACACTTAAAGTTTATATATCACAATGTTTTTTTTTAAATACAAGGTACCGAAGCTCATTTCTTATCGAAATTCAAAACCATCACATTAAATTTTAAAGAAGTATTTTTACTACCAATTTATATTTAAAAAAAATTACATAGAGTCGAATGTGTAATTCGACTTCTTAATCTGAGCTTGAATTTTTTTTTCTTCTCATAAAATATCAGTATGGCAGATTAAGTAAAATTGCATAAACTCTTATAAAAATGCGTTTTTTTAATTTTTTTTTCTTCATGGAAAGTATTATTTTGACTAAATAAATCATTTGCAAAAAATTATCGAAGAAAAATCGATTTCGTACTCAATTTTCTCGAAAACTATGGGTCAAGTAAAAAAAATTCATTCTACAAAATGACGTAGACTCACTAGTTTCCCGCTTGTACATCGAGTTTTGTTACACCGTGTATTAACAACTTACTGTACAGCATATTATTAATTAAAATTAAGAATTATAGGAAAAATACAATATAGTTTAAGTGATTTTTTTTTTTACCTTTTATGTCCGCCATTACTGATTGTTTTTCGCGTACCACCAACTACCAATCCACTCGCGTACCACTTGTGGTACCCGTACCACAGGTTGGAAGCCGCTGCCCTAGATTAATATACTGTTCCCCATCCTATGTGGATATGTGGAGGAATACAAATGACTGGAATAAGTTCTTTGTTTTATGTAGGCTTTATTCATAATCTATTTTTACTGACTCAATTATTTAGTGCCACAATAATGCCAAAATGAGAAGAAGAAAATTCTTTTCGTAACAAGATCAGTGATATAATAAAATAAACCACGTCCATCAATAAAAATGAAATACTTGCCATTGATAATCAAAATTACTATATCCCAATCCCTATGCGGAGATCCTGAAAACTACTTCCAAACTAAGTAATTGGACACCAACTTCTGTGCATCTTCCCAAGTCCAAATTAATGTTCCCAAGACAAATGGTTAGCAGTGCAACTTGATGCCTTGTTAAATAGGCAGGAATTGAAGGCTTTAAAGAGACACTCATAGTTTATAAATTCAGGCTGATTAATTATTGATTTGTGCTTAATTGTTAAATATCTATAAGAAAAAAGAATGTTTGAATGTATGTATGTATGCATATATGCTCGTGCATATATGTATGTATGTGTATATATTAGTATATATATATACTAGACTACTGTAAAATTATTTCTTACAATAAAATAAAAAAATAAAAAAACATAATGTAAATAGCTCATCTGGCTATATCGCCTTTGCCGCCTGATGACAATTATGATACGACCTGTAGTTGCTGCTTCAGCTACCCCACTTCTGTGTTCCTTATGAAGTCAAACCAACGAACAACATTGATAATTCGTGTAAAGCATTATTTTGGCTTGGGAATTATTCCTCTGAAACCTCTATTCTTAACTCACAAGTCTATTGTTTAGGGCCCTAGTATAGTGCCATAATACGTACACAATGGCATGAATAAAGTAAGGTATATTATTCTTAAACTCAAAAGTCTTGTGTGGTGGTGGTGGTTAGGCCCTAGTAAGGTGCCATACGAACACCATAGCATGATTTTTTTTTAGAAAAATTATTGTTTATATTATTATTATTATACAGATTAAAGAAAAACACACAGAGCTTCTTGGAGAGTAGTTTCAATAGAAAAACGGAAGAATGTTTTTTGGATATTATAATAAAAACTGGATTTAAATATTTATCTTATATATTTATTAAATTGGTCCTTTTTCAAAGATATTAATATTTTGTGTTAAAAACATTATTTCGTATATGTAAGTTCAATACCGCGTATGAGCCAATAAGTTCTAAATACGTATTTTTGACATTTTCCGTTGAACGGAATAAGCCGCATCGATTGGTAGATTAAAATTTTGAAATTGTTCAATTGGTGTCATGCAATTGGTCAAAGTCAATACCGCAAATAAAAAGTTTTCATTTAAAAAAAGGATCAATATCTCATATATGCATTTAATTTTTATTCGAATTAAAGTATACTAGCATATATTATGCATTTCGTTGCAAAAAAGAAAATACAAAAGAAAGAGTTTTCGAAATTTGTAAAAATATTTTTTAACTAAATTCTATGGTTTTTTGTCTTTTCTGTCAACATTTTTATCAATGGCTCATACGCGGTATTGAACTTACACAGACGATTTGTTGTTTTAAGTTATACCTACATACTTTTTACTAGTAATATAATATATTATGTCATATTTGCTTTTTATTTTATGAATAAATAAAATTATAAAACATACGTATTTACAAATATTTCAATATGAGATAAAGTAAAAAAAAAATACAAATATTTTTTACCTTTATATTATAGGCAGATAAAATTATTAACAAAAACAACATTATAAAATAACAGTGAATACAAAATATTTTTAAATAGCCACGTAGAACAGCTTTGTCTGCAATGTATTTGGGACTGATTTCACAAAGTAATAAAAACGTTATTTAATAATAAATATAGTATATTATATAAATAACATGCAAAATAATTATTTTCTTACTAACAATAGTTTTCTCGTTAAACTTAAGTCACAGCTACAATGTAATAAATATTATTGGAATAGTACATTTCCTTATTGGAAAAATTAATTAATTAACATATGAAGCAGTTCTGGTTGTATTACTTTGTGTAAACAGCCCAGAATATTGTATGATTAATTCAAGATCTGTAGAGATCTCGGTGAGAATATATGAACTAGAGAATCCCATCCACAATCTGCTATTTGATTCTTCCGTAAAGTATTCCAATCCAAGCCGTATGTAAATTCTGAGTGATGTTTTATTGTTTCTATAGGATCAGAGCTTTGCTTGAAATCCCATACTCTGGAAGTATAATAAAAACATAATTAATGTAAAATTGAAACTGTATTATAAAAATTATATTAATTTAAGAATATCATTAACACTTTGACAGCCGATCACGGAATAGATACGTGATGTATTTTAGGTAGGCTCTAGGTAGCCGCGCTTTTTATGGTACGCCGGTGTTTTTCGGCGATTTTGTAAGATATATAGAAAAATAAATTTTGTAGTTACAAGCGCAATTTTTTTACCTTTTAAAGATCGTATTATGCATTATGAGAGCAAAAATTAAAAAACTTTGTATTTTTTTAGAAAATTAGTGTGAGAAATAACATGTTTTTGAAAACAAAAACATACTGGCGGGCGGCGAGCCGCTCAGCCGACAGCAGAGGGAGTGCGGGCAATCGCTTATTCCGCTCGCTCCACACACTTAGTATTTGAATTGTATATGTATGCGTAGCCAAAGCATTCATCTACACGTCACAATAGCGCAGAACACGGAAATAGTCTGTGATTTTAAAACAAACAGTATGAAAGTAATTTAAAAAATGTTTACAATTACAATTGTTTCTTTTTTAAACCAATGTATATATATATGTAGTTATGTTAGTTATAAACTATTGTTACATCTTTATTTGTATGTGAGTAAGGTAGGGTTGGCACTGTTAAAATGCATGTATACAGTGCACGCCACTGCGTATTATATTTTTTGTTTACAGATAAATATTTATGAGGACAAGGAATAGAATATGATTGGATAGACAGGATTATAATAAGAAAATATTAAAATAAAAGTAGGTAGACCATCCAAAAAATTAAACAATAGTATACCTTGTTGTAAAATCATACGAAACAGATGCCATGACAGAGAGAGAATGTGGAGAAAACTGTACTCTTCTAACGGCATATTCACAACCTAAAAGAAAAACAAAATTTGTAAGAGTATTTACTTAGATTTTTGGAAATCATTAGTAGTTTCTGTAGAAAATATTTGATTTCTTAGATGTGTAAAGAAAGTATTTTGGAGTTGTATTATAAACTTTGATTACCTTTTAATTCAAATATTGGAGCAGTAAGATTACGGACATCCCATCCACGTATTAAGCCATCAGAACCCGCAGTTGCCAAAATGTTTTGTTCATATTTGCACCAATCACAAGACAACACCTTGAAGATAAAAATTGGTGGTTATTATTTTACATGTGAAATAAAAACTACTACTACTAAACACCAAAAAAAAAAAAAATTTTTTAGCAACCTTTTTACCAGAAATTTTTGGCCATAAAAAAAAAAAAGGTAATATGTTTTATTATGTTAGTACTTCGTACTTTCACGGGAACTGGCGGCCGATCGCTTTGCTTGGAGGCAGTTTGTGGAATCCATATTCTCTACATAGGGGCGGATATGGTATGATAACTTGGTTAAAAACTGCTTTATTTTTATAAATTACATGTGCATGTGCATCTTTTAAAAATCTTAAAATGCTTTTCAGTTCATTGCTATGTTATTCTCCAATACATGTATGAATATTGGTTTTGATTGGAATGAATTTTTAATGAAATCAAAACTTCAGTTGGTCACTAAATTGATTTATTACAAAATATATAAAGTCTATGATGATATTGAATGACAATGAATATATACAGGGTGTAACACCACTCGATGTATAAGCGGGAAACCAGTGAATCTACATTACATTTGGAGTCTTAGTAGTAGAGTCTTAGAGTAGTTTTTGAGAAAATTGAGTACGAAGTATTTTTTTTTTTGGATTTTTTTTTGCAATTTGTTATCAAATATCATGTATTTAGTCAAATTAATACTATCCATAAAGAAAACAAAATTAAAAAACACGTTTTAATAAGAATTTGAGCAATTTTACTTAATCTGCCATACTTATGAAAAATTGAGTAAGAAAAAAAAATTTTTTTTTCAAGCTCAGATTAAAGTCATATTACACAATCACCAGTTTTCGGGTTGTACTACGAGTTTTGTTACACCCTGTATACATTATAGAAATATACCCAAGTGCATTTACACTGTATTTACTCATCATGTTATATAACTAAATTCTATAAATAGAATATCGTAAATGTCACCACAATGTTACTACTACGGCTTCTGTGACGTTTCAATCGTATGTCATTTTTACGTAACAATGTGTTTATTTAAACACTTCGATACTACTAACCAACTGAAGCGATTTCATAAGTTTTTTAAAATGGCGTAAATACGCCATTTTAAATACGGACGAGGTACATTTCTCAGAAAAAGCAAAAAGAATTGTGGTTACATGATATATTTTACAGCAGTTAAATTTTGCTGCTAAAATCAATTTTTTATAACTCAATGCAAACATATCTTTTTTATAACTGCCACCATTCATGTTTTAAACTCAATAAAGTGCCTTTTTCAAAGACATTAAAATTAATGATTGCATACGCAACTTTTTGCACCACTAAACTTAATAAATGGTCCAGTTTTCAGTCCAAAGCCTTTCAGTGCGCAATCAAAAAGACTGAAAACTTAAAAAAATAAACATCAGAATAAAATATTTACCTCAGCATCATGAGCCTTTACACTAGTAGTAGGTCGGACAGTGTTGGAACTGTTCCATATCTTCATATACCCATCTCCGGATACAGAAGCAAATGTGTTAGGAATGTGTGGAGAAAACATGGCGTTATATACAAGTTGAGAGTGACCTAAATATGTGTTTAAAGAGTTTTGTCTATTTGGATCCCACTGAAAGAAAAAAACATTGACAATTTTTGATGCAATTCTACAGCAATAAATCAATAATGACTTATAAAGAGATTGAAGTTGTAAATTAACACTCTATTCCACATTGAAAACTTTTTGCAATAAAAAACTTGATGATTTTCTTGTAAATTTTTTCTTTCTATGTAAGTAACTCAAAGGTTATAAATAATACTGTATAATTCACAGTTCAAAACCAGTCTCAATACAGAGCAAAGCGCGCTAGCGAATCAAATAAATTAAACAACATTTTTGAAATGAATACAAATACTTGTGGACAAATTATTGGATTATACCCATGTTGGGCTGATATCAGATATTATTAATATCTGTAAACGCCTAGATAACCCACATTCGTTTCCAGAGTTTCTCTGTCTCTGTTGGGATATCAATAATATCAAATAAATTCAGTTAAAGTGTACCGAGTATTCAAATTTATAATCTATATTTTCTAAGTAATTATTAGAAAAAAAAACAGTTTTAAAGGCTCACAATTATACAATTACTTTGGTGAATGTATAATTTGTTTTTATAATAATTATAATGACCTTTGGTGAATGTATAATTTGTTTTTATAATAATTATAATGACCTTTGAGTATTTAATTATAATGATAACGACGGTGGAAGGAAAATGTGACTAGGCGAATAATATTATTATGTCACTTGGTACCATTTTCTTTTGCACATATTATGTCGCTTAGTCACTTTTTCCTTTCTACTGTTGATAGTAATATTTTTAATACTAAACACATTTGCTAGTTACATGTAATAAAAAACCAGCACATATGTTTTTCCGTGTAAAAATAAACACCAGTAACAAATAAAATAAATTATACATTTATCAAGTCATTGCATCAGTAATACATTGTATGACATAATCTCATATGAATATGAAACCCTGAAAGATATTGCTGTTTTGCAAAAGTTGATAAATTAGTTAGGCATTGCAAGAAGAGAAACACAAATAATAAGATTGAATTTTAAGATAATCAAAGTCATTGAGTTTTAAGATAATCCCTAAAAAAGTCATAAGTAATTTGGGTCAAATCAACTTCTCGGTCACAAACACATTCTAAGCGGCCGACGAAGCTACTTTGGAGCTACTCTAGCAGCCGCCTCAATAATAATTGATTAATAAAGCTTAAAGCTTAAGATTGGTTTTAAAAAGCTAATTGATTTTAAATTATTTATTTATTTAATTATCATTTAAAATGCTACAAAATAGCTAGGAACACAGATATATGTTGATCTCATATTAAATATCGCAATGATACTGTTCAAAAAATTAATTAAACAGATTTCCTACAAGAGTACAAAGATACATAAGATAACGGTACCAGTTTTAACGCTGCAATCCCACGAGGCACTAAGAATATGCTGTTCTTGCCTAGTCCTTGTCCAGTCTACAGAATACACTTCTTTCTTGTGCTCCCGTAGGGACAGTGGTGCCACAGAAGGCCGGGATACGTCCCACACCTGTAGCCCGCCATCACCAGATGCCGAAACTACAATATTACTGTCGGTCTCTGACCATACCTGCAAACAAAAACATGATACCACATTTCTAACCCACTAAACTTGACAATGAGTAATACGGTTTATAACTTGAGAAGGATAAGGTCCATTGGATAATGTTTAGTACTTACGACGTCGAAAAGGCCATCGCTCCATTGGAATGTGTTGATTTCTGTTATACCCGCTCCATCAGGAGACAGCTCCAATAAGAAGAGAGTTCCTCCTCCGGCTAATCCGTAGTACTGACTAGTAGCCACCACCAATCTGTCTGGGTGAAAGGGCGAAAACCTAACACTATATCCATGACGATTTGGTGTTAAAAACGTAGGCATTGTGATTTTTGAGCTGAAAAATCATGACAACTGTCATTAGACAAATCTGACAGATGAAGGCAAAATAGGTTAATGCACGCGAGAAAATCACTCCAAGAGGAATACCTTTAAAATAACGCAAGTAACATTATTGACAGCATTATGAACAACATACGATTTTGTAAATATTTCTAGAAAATGACGTTTGAAAATACATTTTATCCGAAAACTACAATCACAAACCCAGCCATATTTGATTACCTCAAATAGTTACCTATGTATTGTGTATTATGTATGTACCTATATAAATATGTATGCATGTGTGTGAAAGTATGAGTGCATGTATGTATTATAATATACCTACGTAGATCGTACATTATAGGTATATCTGTATTCTTCTACTCTTTACTAAACTTGTCATTCAATTTCTATACCAAAGTGTTGTACAGTCGAGGGCAAATATCCGTACCCATTTTATGTGCTGTTCCCATAAAATACTTGGCATATATTTATTTAGTACGAGACTTAGCCATACATTTATTTGGTATGTCAATCAATACTATCGATTATTTTGGATTATCGCCGACGCGACGGAAGAAATTTTATTGCTATAATTTTGGGAGATATGCATTAACTTTAGAAAAAACAACCAGGTATTTTCATTTGCTACTATACCTACATTATAATAAACACTAATTTGTAATGCCTACATTCTGAACTCCCAAAACATTATTATTTGTCAGAAATTTGGGTCAAAACAAATATTTTATGTAAGTAATAAGAATATTAATTTAAATGACATAAAAAAGGAAAATTCTGCATAATAATAAATTAACTATCTCTTTACGTACGATCCTAGGTAAACTTACATAGTTTTGTGCTTCGCAGATTGCCTGACTAAGGCGCTTTTGCAAATTAACTCATTATTGTAAAAGCTTTCAACATTATAAATAAAACATTAGGCGATTAATTTTTCAAAGGCTTAGAAACATTTTTAAAAAACATTTATAAAAATAATTAGTAATAAGGTACTTATATAAATATATAAGGTTCTTATATAATATATAAGGTTCTTATAAAATATATAAAAAGTGTACATCAAACAAATTCAATAATAAAAGCAAATATTTTAATCTATTAAAAATCTATCGCAATAATTGTGAGGCCAACATCAATCTATTTAAAATAAAAACTAAAGATTTTTCGAGTTTTACGGATTGACAGTGTCTTTTGTACCACGCATTGGGAATACAGCATGTCACAAACTGGAACCTGTAATAGGTATTTCACGCATGTATAGCACCTACACACGTGAATCTACGTTTCTGTACGTCTGGTACACACATATATAACAATATGTCATACATATGTACACGGTACTGTTCGCTTGCGAATGAATGTATGGCTTCGGCTTACTCACAAATCAATATTTTGTGCTCACTCACATGTAGGTACAATATTATGATATGTCTACGACGCGTCATAATCTTATTTGAATGCCATCAACAACAACAACAATAGAATCCTATTATTGTGTGCCGATCGATTGTAAAATGAATCCTTACAAACATTTCTCCCTATATATAAGGTAAATTTCCTTTCGAAGTATTTACTTCTGGTGGATATCAGCTATACGCTACAACATCTCAAGAGCATTCAAACTTTTTTTCACCAAGTTCTATCATTCAATAGTTGTTCAGGTACCTCTTACAAAATGATCGCTTTACTGAGTTTAGTTTTTATAGTCGCGGTGAAGGTGTTCAAGAAAACTACTCCCAATGGGAAAGTGACAGTTTATCTCGGGAAACGCGATTTCGTAGATCATTTGGATTTCTGTGATCCTGTCGACGGAATTATCGTTGTCGATACCGATTACTTGAAGGGGAGAAAAATTTACAGCCAGGTAGGTACCGAACACGAAGAAAATGGCATAAACTAAATATATCGGGGTCTACTCATACATAACAAGTTTTTAACGTGTTTTGGTAGCTTGTCACCACCTACCGATATGGTCGCGAAGAAGATGAAGTCATGGGGGTGAAATTCACCAAGGAGATGGTCCTGACTCACGAACAAGTTGTACCGATGGTCAACAGCAAAATGGAGATGACTGCTATTCAAGAGAAACTCCTGAAGAAGTTGGGACCCAATGCTTTCCCCTTTTACTTTTGCCTTCCCCGAGATGTCACCAAGCTCGGTAAATATTATGACGATACACATTATTGAAATAATACTGTTCAATATTAATTTTTTTTATCGTTATAAAAAAAAATTTTGCCTTAAAAAGAAAAATAGGGATTTTATCTTATAACAATCTTTATAGGATATAATATATGTACCAATATGTAACAAAAAAACATTTTTTTCCATTTTTGAAAACTGTTTTTTTAGAAATTCTATGAGTAAACATTTTTTCAATTATCTATATCTCAATACTATAAAAAAAACAAAAAATTCTATTATCGAAGTACATTACAAAGATAATCTGAGAATAGAATTATGAGCACCCAGGTAATCGTCTCCGTAATGTCTTCTCGTGATAGTAATGGCGATATACATACTCTAGATAACTCTGCAACCTGGTGATGATGATCAAGGGAAACCCCTCGGAGTGGAGTACAGCGTCAGGACATACGTTGCTGAGAAGATGGCATTTCATTAATTCATTTTTCTTAAATTTGATAAAGAAACGTAAACTATCAAATTTCAATGATTCCAGATAGCCTAACAAAATAACTTTAATTCAGTCTCAATATATATATAGCGTTAGCAACTCAAAGGTGAATGCGTTTAGAACATGTAACATAATACCTATAAGGAAAATCTAAAATGTTACCTGGTGTGGATATTCGCTAATAAGCAGAATGGGGAATGTTGTAATACTTCAAGTGGCCACTTAACCCAGCCAATGACAGGTCATAAGCCATGTAAACGCTTAAATATCAATAATATTCCCGAATTTGAAAAAAATCCGTTTCATCTCCGTAGAGATGTAAAAATTAAACATTAATAATTTTAATAATTTTCGTTAATAATTTTGTTACTTCTTTAAATCTATCGAGTTATTAATTTATTAGCTAACTAGTTTCAACTATTCGTTTTCCTAAAAGCCTACTATACCTAATGTTTTCATAAATGATAATTAAAAACTTTTTGAAAAAAAAAACCTTTGACCGTATTATAATGACGCACATTGATGGACATAATATATCAGTGATCATTTTATAATTATTTATTATTAATGCGCACTTTATACGGGACAGTAAACTGTACTGTTTCTTATGCAGTTTCTTGTTCAGAAAACTGTACAGTTTGCCAAAAGACACGATAAATATGTGTATTTTTAAGCGCGATCATAAGTTATTATTGTATGTTTGCACACAGGAATTGTTAATATGGCTAATAATGTAAATATGCTAAATGTTTTTTTACGTTTTTCAAAGCATTCAATATATAAATATATACTTAAACGTTTCCATAAAAAACATTAATTGTCAGGTCAGCCAAACGTCGCGCAACCATTCAATATTCCGTACAGTTTTCGCTTTATACGGGACAGTTGGCAAACTGCACACTGTACAGTTTTCTGTATCGTTTAAAGTGCACTTAACTTCATCCAACGTTCGTACAATATTGAGTTGCATTTTTTTTGTAGTTGCAATTCGCTCCAGCAACTCGCGGTCGCCGCCTGCCGAGCTCTCTGGTCAGCAAGGGCTTCACCTTCAGCAATGGCAAGATCAACCTCGAGGTGACCCTGGACCGGGAGATCTACTACCACGGGGAGAAGATCGCCGCCAACATCATCGTGTCCAACAACTCCAGGAAGTCCGTCCGCGGGATCAAGTGCTACGTCATGCAGCACTGCGAGATCACCATGATCAACTCTCAGTTCAGCCGCCATGTCGCCTCGCTGGAGAGCCGCGAGGGCTGCCCCATCACTCCCGGGGCTAGCCTGTCCAAGACCTTCTACTTGGTGCCCCTCGCTCGCACCAACAAGGACAGTCGTGGTGAGAAATCTTCCCCATTGCAGGGTTGTACGTAGAAACTTCACATTTGAAATAATTTGTACACCAAGTGCAGCGTATCTTGATCATTTTATTACATAAAGGTAGCTTGATCAGTCTTACGCTTCTACCAGTCCAAGGTATCATACATGAAATATTAATATGACAATCACATGTTTGTATTTACATGTGTGTGAAATAATTAACTGAGGTTAAACTGCCAGCCATTACGGTCTAATAAATTTTAAATGGTGATCAGGGAAATGAAACGTAATGGTATCCAATTCAGTAGCCATTTTTGTTTGTACTGTTTTAAGTTGATTTTGTTTTTGTTAATCAGGTATCGCTTTGGATGGATTCTTGAAGGAAGATGACGTAAACCTCGCCAGTTCCACTCTGGTGGCTGAAGGCAAGTGCCCCACTGAAGCCATTGGTATTGTCATCTCGTACTCCCTCAGGGTGAAACTCAACTGCGGAACCCTCGGAGGAGAGTTGGTTACTGATGTTCCATTCAAGCTACTGCATCCAGCTCCCGGTAAGCCAACTTTAATATCATATAATAATGATTTAAACCCTTCCAAAAATATGCACGAATGTCTCAATTTCTCTATTTGTTATCAGGAACCGTTGAACGTCAGCGCGTCAACGCCATGAAGAAAATGCAATCCATCGAACGTCACCGTTATGAGAACTCTCTATATACCAATGAAGACGAAGATAACATCGTCTTCGAAGACTTTGCCCGTCTGCGTCTGAACGAACCAGAATAAACATAACTCTAGAACGTTTAACAGCTCTACAACTCGAGGATAATAACTTGAAAGGGGATATACTTAATAGTATGGACATTGAAGGAAGTAACATATTCTAGTTGTGGGAAAGCAGGAACCAAAAAAAGTGTAAAATTTATATAAAAATACACAAAAAAATGTAACTCAAGTGGAAACTAAGTGTAACGAAACAAGAAAGCGAAACAATTATTTACGTAATAATGACCACCAGAAGTGTCATTTAAAATTAATTTTTATTTTAATTTCGAATATTATTTGGAGTAAGCAATTAACACCTTATTGCGAAAAAATCTGATTCAGTGAAATCTGAAAAACTGTTTCTATATTCATACATAATGTTGCAGGCTATTGGAATTTAATAAAATTCAACGGAAAACACACTATTAAACAAGCTAGCCGCATATTATTATGGAAAAATGGGTATAATTTAATTGGTTTATTTTATTTCAATTAATTCACTTAATTATTTTGGTTATATTCAATAAAATTTGAAAGCAGCAACGAAAGAAATGTATTATTATTTTTCTTACCTTATAAATCCTGGGAAAATACTCCACAGTCAACTGTGATGAACAATTATTATTAAACAATAATACTGTACAAAAATAAAATAAATTTATCTTCTAAATGTCTTCTACCGAAAAATGATGTATGTATTTACTTGTATTAATAGAATGTATCGGGTTCATACACAGATCTAGACTAAGGAAGGTCCCTTTGGTTTAACCAGGAAAGGCCATCCCCTCTTCCGGATTGCCAAAAAATCGTTGTAATTTTGCTGTGTCCTTTTCATAATTTTTAATTCAATAAAGTATTTACTTCACACGTAGGTCTGTTATCCGTTACACAAAACCCTTAAAATAAATGTAATTGTTCGTGGATCCTTTGATCCGAGTATCTAATACTAAAATGTCTTATGTGTACAATCGTCCCTTACATTTCAGCTGTGGAATAACTGCACATAGGCCATTGTCGTTATTGTTTCGGTCCGTAATAATGACAGTCAATGCAAGAAAGGTCAGTGATTCGTGGTTCTAAAATGAGTAACCAAAGAAGCATAAAGGTAGTATTATATTTGTTCACCAACTTCCCGACTACCACCATAATCTAAAGGTAACCCTTTACTTGAAATTACACTTTCCCATCGGTAGAAAACTGGACAGACCACTTTTGGCTATTCGTACCTTTATCATTTATGTTTGCTTCCGGATATGCTAAAACAAGCTTTCCGTCTCTATGTCTAAGTACTAAAATAATAATCTAGTACTAACATAATATGTCCATCAGGGGATACTTCGATGCGAAAAAACTAGGCTGACCGGTTTTATTAAAAGGTCCGTGCCAATGAATTATAAATTTTGTCTATTTTACTCCCCTCACAATCAGGGACGAGAGAAATTAGATTTTTACTTGGGGTGAATTTCACTGTCCTATACAGAAGACTATCCACCCCATTTATAATTTTGACCATTTATTTTGGCGAACTAAAACCTGTTTCCGGCTACCTGTTGAACAAACGAGGGTTCGAGGACGAACCATTGTCCTTTGATCCTAATTTGCATAAAATAAGTCCCAGTTTATAACAATCAATGATAGGGGTTTGGCATTCTTATTGGGCTTTTTTTATATTACAACTTTCTTTATTTAGGATCTCCACAAAATGTACAACGGTGGGAATATAAAGAAAATAAACTTTTGGTACGTAATTTATTTCACGAACTTATAAATTTTAAAAAAAAACGTATAAACCATTTTGCCAACCAAATCTTAGTAATGCGCATTTCAGCATAATATACATATATTATTGTATTTAACTATGGCTCACTGTAATTAGAAGCTTTTTTAATGCATTCACAATATAATTCAATTATGAAAGCAAATCAAAACATCTTGGTAATAATGCATACTATTGATCTAGAATACAGATAAACCATCCTATTGACAATAATATTATACAAGTTTTCAGCGAGACTGGAATAAAATTAACTCGTGTTATCACACACGTACATGAAATAAGCCTGAGTAACAATTTTAGACAAGTCTCAGAAGATCGATATACCTAATTATTCTTAGTATAATTTTTGGTATCAACAAAAGAAGTTATCGCAGGTTTAGGAAATATCAGTTGATCGGCTTCAGAACATATTTGCGGCCGGTGACCTGATCTATTATTTCCCCAGTGCTTGGGTCGAGGGCCAGGGATGGTCCAGTAGCGGGGTTTGGCTGTCTCTTCTTCCTGTTTGGTTCATCTTCCTTGTACTGCTGGTATTCTGCTACCGGTTCGCTTCCTTCATCACTGGAGTCTCCATGTCCCGCGTGGTTATAGTCCCAGTAGTGCTCACCATATCCACCGTGTTTGTCGCCCCAACGAACCTAAAATGGTTTTATCCACTGTTACACAAAGCAATAAAATAGAAGTTCAAATGTTTGATGTTGTTATTCGTGCAATGAATATCATGTTTTATTTATTGTGGTTACATCAAATGTGCAAGTAGCAAAGCTAAAATGTTCATAGGTAGTGAATAGTGTGTGAGTGAACAAAACATAATGAAATGACCAAACTTCTCATACTTTAGTTTTGAATTCTCCGGCGTGAGGATGGGCCTTCTCATGTCTTTCAATAAAGTGGTGCTCATTTCCTTTCCTGTGTCCTGTTTCGTAGTGGTCTTTGTGGGGGACATGAGCGTACCTTCATTCCGTCCATCGATTTCAAGTTATAATGTTTAATAGTTCCGTGTTAGTCCCGCAGAGGAAAGTTAATCAGTTAGATGCAGCCATGATCACAGCAGAGTGGTGCGAGGATGACATATAAAGAAGAAGAAATTACACCCAGTTAGAAATGTTATTAAGAACAAAAGCAAGGTGAGTCGCAAGGGAGGACACAAATATCTGTGATCTAAATTACACTATTTTCTTGTTAGACTGTTAGAAAAGCTCAAACTCCATTATCGAAGACAAAATTCCCACTAGAAAGGTTTTTATGCATTACTTTTCCTTGGTCTCTGTGTGTTTTGAAATCTTTTTCTTTCGTATCTCTCTTCCCAATCATTAGGATCTTCACAGACGTGACCAAACTCTATCCTATGTGGAGCCAACTGGACTGTGAAAAAATCCCTATAAGAATTTAATTCGATAAAATATTTATCTTTAGTTGAGTTAAGTTATTTTAAATTTTAAGTAAATCATACAACAATCAACAACAACAATCATACAACAGAAGTAGGTTTACAGGTGTTCTATATAAGTTACAGAATGGAGCAAAGTAGAAACACCACAATGATTTATCCGAGTAAATAGTATACGCACTGGAAGTATTTAGAGTGCCCCTGGACGTGTCCATGTCCATGTCCCAGGAAACCAGTAGCTTCAGCAGCGCGATCTTCAGTCGTGTCTAGCACCAGACTTTTGTCAGCTCCCACCTGCCTCTTGTTCACTTTGTCCGCCTTCCCAGATTCTGCTGAAACTGCCACGACCAGCATGGCGAGCCCCAACTATTCACCGTGGAAATCAAAGTATTTATACGACAATACCTTTCAATAACCTAAAATACAACCACCTCCAAGCTCAACGCTGGAAACGCCGATATAACTTTTTTTTTTCTCCAATCGAGCGGAAGTATAAATAGGTATATATATCTGTTACAGATGGAGACACCCCACCTCTAAAAAGTAGCTAGGTAAGGTAAGTAATGTCTGCCTACAATCATGAGAGCAAAACTAGCGTGAAAACGCAACGAGAACAAATGGAAGCATTACCATTACAATATCGGCTAAAGCAAAGAACAATTAAACATACGAAAGTCTGACAAAAAAATGCTTCTGTTACAGTCCAAGAACTTACCCATATTCTCTCTATCTTCATATTATATCGCCAACTGACCAGATATTTAATATTTAACCAACATCAACAATAATATGGTGGAGTAGAAACAATAGAAAAAATAAAAATTAATAAAAGTAGGTAGAGTAAGAAAATACAACGATATTTAAATATTTTCCTGTACAAACTAGAGGCATGTAAATGCAATAGGCATGCAAATAAAAGCTAGTGTCGGAAAGTTAATAGCAACGAATATTGCTTGCAAGGAGGTTGTAATAATAATTGCTTGTTCATTCTATTGTTCACATAATTCATTTAATTTGTTGTTACGAACTTAGCGTAATTGATTTAAAATATAAATATTGTATTGTACAGATTTATAAATACAAAATTAGACATCGGCAAAAAGATAATTGCGGGTAGTTAAAATAATAATACTAAATACATTGTAGTACTACATTACGTTGGTACCTATAAGTGAAATGTACGTTAATATACTCGACTAGGAAAAACCGAATAAAATAAACATGTTTAATAATTATATTCATAAGTTTATTTGATTTATTTTTAATTATTTTATTTTTATTTTTTTGAGACCAACATAGAACAATAGCATATAAGCAGTAGCGGCGTTAAGGCAGTGCGCCCAGGGCGCCCAATATAAAGGGGCGCTGAATTCGACGTGTTAAACGCCAAGTTGGTAAAACCGCCTACGATGAGCCTATAACTTCTCCAGAAAAGAAATTTGAAGTGAATTTTTCTACAGTCTTTTGGACACTACCTTCTCGAAGAAAGATTTGAACAGTTAAATGGAATCTTGCTCTTTTCTGTTCAATATAAAAAGATCCCGGAAAAGCCAGATCTTCTCAAACTCTGTAGTGATCACCCGATTGAAATTAATCGTAGAATCTCTTAATCCGATATAGATGGTTTATATGTATTGTTGTGTGGGTGAACTCATAAGTCTGAATTCATTTTTGCCTGATCATAATGTGGTTTTACCTGACCATGTTTTATATTTGATTAAAGATCGCAACTTACAAGAACTGTTACGAATATTGATAACTCAGTACACCTGAGCGGATGCTAGTGGGGAAAGGAGTTTTTCTAAGCGTAAGCTGTAAATGTGTAACTTTTTCTTATATAATATAGTATGTACAATGTAAAAGCCCTATGGGCGTCAAAGAAAGAAAGTAAATAAGTAAATAAGTAAAAACTTATCTACGATTGACAAACTTGGCAACTTTGTGAATCGAAAACGAAATCGCGGAACACACAAACTTAAGTATTTTAATAGTTTTAAGAGTTCGCCGATAGAAAGGCTAGAAAAGTAAAATTTTATTAGTATTTTTTAAATAAATAATGGTTATTTCATTCTAAACCTTGACTATTTTTTTCGTATGGTTTAAAGGGTTGGAAAATAGGGGCGCGGGCGCCGTAGAAATCTCGCCCCAGGGCGCTGATAGTGCTAAAACCTATATATATATACATATGTGCTAAAACATATAAATACCATACTTACTATATTGAATCAGTCTGCACATACAAGTTTGAAACACAATTTTACACACCTATTAATTTTATAGATAAAAATTGTAAAACATATAAATACCATTACTTACTATATTGAATCATTCAGCACATACAAGTTTGAAACACAATTTTAACTCTGAGCTTCATGGTCACAATACACGTTTTTCAAAAAACCTCCACATTCCAAAATTTCGATCCACAAAATTCGTAAAAAATCCCTAATGAACATTCTCGATCCCTAATATAATATCTCACCCCATGAAATTAATATAAATAAAGCAATACATAGTAGAGCCCTTAAAGAACTGTATTTAAATATGTTTTTCAATGATAGATAAATATGATGTTTAGGATTAAGATTGAATGTGTTAATTTTAAATCGTCATGTTATTGAAAATGTGAATAAAATACCGGTCCCAAATGAGTTTTTATAACTCCTGGGAATATAATACATTGTATGTTTTTTATATAAGATTTTTTTAAAGAAATAAAAAAATAAAAAAAATAAAAAAAAACCGTCCCTGCATATTAGAGTATATCATTGTAGATTTGAAAAAGCTCCAATTACAGGTTTTCACAGATTGACCGCTAAAAATAACAAATACAAAGAATTAAATATATTTACAGATTGCATAAAAAAAAATATGAAAGGGAGTGGAAGTTTGTATTTATGAGAGAAGTTAAGTCGCTGGATGTATGTGTCTTTAACGTGTTTTTTAGTGTAGATAGTTTAATGTTTGTACAATCAATATAACTAAATTCATTGTTGTATGCCAAACAAGAACGTTGAATATAATATTTTTTACTGTAGGCTCTTTTGCCGATATAACACGAAACATAGTGTAGTGTCTTGTCAGCCTGGCTGGAACATTTATCGATATTTTACCTAGGAGCTCCGAGCAGTCGGTGCTGGTATTTCCTGTATTTCATAACTACTGTATTTCATACAACAATTTAATTAATAGTGGACAATTTTGCACTTTTAAACTTATGAATAATATATTACAATTTATACATATAATATATTATATTGGAGCTTTTTTAGTTCTTTTGAGATTTCTTTATGGGTTGCATAGTTTATAAACCCGCGCTGTGCAAGCGGGTGACTGCTGCCAGGTGTCGGACCCTCCCTCAAGTTGTGCATACATAACGTCCAGAATTTTTATTAATTTTACCCCTCCCTCCCAATCAAGTATTTTTACTCAAAAACAAAAAAATACTATTATGTTTACGTTCCTACTATCTTTGTTTCATTTGATGTTGGGTATTAAAAACAATGTAAATTTGAACAAACCTACCATTTAACTTATTACTGTTTTACTCAAACATCATTTTTTATCTCCCCTACTATAGAGTTTGATAGCATGCAAGCCCGAATGATCATAATATATAACAGTTTTTTCTCTGAAGAGAACAAAGTAGTAAGGAAAATCTATAACAAATATGTAGGATGGAAGTTAAGACATAACAGCCGTAAAATATAAAAAATACGAACAGATACAGAAGTATTTGTATAATATAAAAATACGAACAGATACAAAATATAAAAATAACGAACAGATACAAAATGTTGGTTTATAAAAATAGACTCTATTGAAATATATAAAAAAAATATTTTTGCCTATTTGTTCCAAACTCTGTAAATCATGTTTTTTAAAGAACATTTCATTATATTTTATGATAAAATAAAATATACGAAATGGTATTTTACAAACCTAGGTATTCTAATCCAGAATCTAAGATCTTCGTAGGGTAGGTTGAATTGAGTAAAAAAACACTCCTAAATAAACATTGTTTTTATGTGGATTTTTTTTATTTTATTTTATGACTAATTGAAGATTATTTGTAAACTTTCCTTCCCCTTCTGGCCTCAGAGGTATTTGAATACGATTTATTTATTTATTTTGTAAGCCTCTTATTTTCATCAATATTCGAGTGACAGATTAATAAACGGATGTCCGTATGCATCTCCCGTCTGTCATACTGTCATACATACATTCATACTCCAAATGAATAAATAATTTAGCAATAATTGTTGATACAATCAATCATTCGAGAAATCAATCGAATGCCAAATAGAGTTGCAGATCTCAGAGAAAACCATTAGTAGTAATGTCATTAGAAGCAATAGACGTTGAAGTTGGTATATAGACAGAGGAGGTTGACCTGTTCAGTTAACAAAAGTGAAATTTTGCAGCAAACAGCAGTCGTGCGTTACCATCATACAGTTTTTTACACAGAAAAAACCTTTATCCATTTCTCGAGATAATAAAAAAACTCTTTTTTTACCGATTTCCGTTTCCATTTTGCTAGCTATTGATTCCGAAGGCGACAATGGTATAAAATGAAGTAACAAAGAATCTAGCCACCAGTATTCGATATTTATCGATTGTATACCTGCTTGTGTTCTGATCAAAACACTTGATTTCAATCGAAATGGCTTCATTTAAAATTGTACGTTCAATTCTATTAAGCAATGAAACTAATCTCCTATTTATAATTTAAGTTATATTATGCAGCAAAGCGATTTGGCAAAATCATCATCATCATACCGTATCCGCTCCCTACGTGGAGCATATGGATTTCACAAACTGCCTCCAAGCCAAGCAATCGGCTGCCAGCTCCCGTGCATCCTTCCAAGTCAGGTCCACGTCCCGCAGCTCTGACGCAAACTGCCGACGAATTGTTAACAGTAGACGTCCAGGACGTCGAGAACATGATGCCTTGTAAAATAGGCAGGCATGGAAAATAAGAATAACCGGTCGTATTCCTTTGCAGAAGACGGCTTGCTGGTGGCTGAGAGGCTAATTAGGAGCAGACGATCTCCTCATGGACATGGAGTAACTGGACCAGTCCATACCTTCGTGAAGACAGACAAACACGCCAACTTCAAGTGGGGAGTACGTCATCATGTGGGTCACAAGTACGCCGGAAACTAGATGAATTAATCCCTCCTTCCCAATAAAAAAAAAACTGTTTTGTGTTCCTGAGTGCTTTGATTATGCCAATCAATGTGATACGGCCAATACTTGGTGTAAAGATGATTGTTTAAAATTTTCTTGAATCACGTGTTCACAGAGAAAAAAAAGATTTTGTAACATTTACCAAAGATACGTTGACACTAAAATACCTGCTCAATATTATCGAATGAGTGTCAACAAAAAATATTAATATATTCGACACTTTCACCACTGATCCAAAATACACTATTTTTTTAAGTAAATAAAATGTTGGTGTATGAAATTTAAACGTTTTTTATTTCCCATTATTTAATTCTAATTTTTTTATTATTGTTTTTTTTAAAATATTGTATTTGATGGTTTAATAAACATATACACATATATAATATAGATATATATTTTTTAATTACAAAGAAATCTATGCTCTTATGATATTTGCACATATGTCAATTTGTAAATACTATTTAATAAGCCTAAGCGGCTTGTGCTTGAAAATACGAATCGAGTCGTGTCGAAGTGGGGATTCGAACCGACGATCTCTGGACTCAGAGAGACCGCGACGCAACCCACTGGGCCACCACCATTCTTACAAAAACTTATGACAATTTTACAATATTAAAACTTAACGCTATACCGCACCAATTCAAAAGACAAGCTCTTGTGCTTGGTTAATTTATATTCACAAATGTAATTTTTAAAATATTAAAAAAATAACTAACTTCTTTTTAATGTACCTACCATACATACATTTTAAGGAGGATCTACATAATTTTTCAAATGAAAATTGTTTTATTTTACAATTTATTCAATTTTTCTTAATGAAATACCTCGCTGGGCAAAGCCCGTGTTGAGGTATTCATTTACAAACTATGGTTAGATTAATAACAGTAATACTTGAACACTCTTTGGTTAAATCTTGAAGTGTTGAAGTGAAGAAAATCCAAGCTTCATTTATTCCTTTGTGATTTAGAATGTCAGCCCATTTGATTTGATTTAAGGTTTTCTTCATAAATATATATTTTCACAATTGATGTTTTTTTTGTATGTGTTTTAAGTTCATTACATTTTAATAGATAGGTTTTGCTTAAAATGAATATAAAAAAGTATTAAAGTTACACGTCGACATGTCATAAAGCAATTCGTTATATTCTTACGCGTATAAAAATATTTATTTGTTTTGGTTTTCCGGGTTCCTTCTGAGATACATATCTAATTAAATGTTATCCTTATTTTACATCCGTAATGAGAATAGATAGTAAAATAAATTGGGCTAAACATACGCTGACATTACCCGGATACAATAACTGGAAGGACACTGGCAACAGACCTACATTATTAATAAACTTATATAATAAATATTATGAAAGGTTATTAGAGGTGTCGATGGTAAAAGTATGTGTAGGTATATATAAAATGAACATGAGTGATAAATTGGATTAACATAATATACTAACTTAATCCCAACTATGCAATATGGATAAAATTCAAGTTGTAGGTACAATATTGGTGGCAGTAAGTCGATCTTTAATCAGTAATGTTTCTCAATAATAATAGAATATTTCATATGTGATACCTTGGACTGGCACCGATCATCTTGCATTCGTGTAACAAATGATCAAGATTTACTGCACTTGTTGTACCAATGCAGTGCCCTATGCATCATTTGGTGCGGATAAGAAAGAGTAGTAGTACCTAGTAATAATATTGCTCTGGAAATTCGAATCCTGGATGCTAACAACTTTTAGTCCTTGTAACCAAATAAATTTGATTTGACGTTAAAAATACTATATTATAATGTGTTGGTCGTTGCCCGATTATTCAAATCAGTCTTACAGAGGTATGGGTGTATAAAAAAAACACAGTGTTCTCAACCAATAATACAAGTACGTACCAAAAATGCAAAAGTAAACAAATTCGTAAAAAATATTGACTTAATAAATCAATTTTGAATTTATTTAACTTAAAAAAAATAGAATCGCTGGAAATTTTTTTACTTATGAATAGCGCGACAAACCTATTTCCAAGAGGAAAAAATTTCATCGCTAAGATAATAATGTATAGTATGTATTTTATTAATTTATGGATTTAAAAATACATTAGAAGCAATATGTAATGTGAATGTAAAATATATATATATATTATAAATTATGTAATTGACATTAATTTGTAAGGTGTAAGGTAAATATACTTCGGTAGGTAGTCACCGAATATAGAATGTACATAGGTAGGTACCTACCTATTTTTTGTCGGGTTTGTGGAATGTCCTTGCATTCAATTAGACTTATAATTTCAATTCTGGAAGTAATCTAAATACATATAATTTTTAACCGAGTATCTATGTAATTATCATAATAATCAGCAATATTATAAACTCGTGTACCATTGATCCATGAATAAAATTATATTTCTAAATTAAATTAATAAAACGGTAAAGTTATTTTGGGATTAGCGTATAAATATTTTTTGCAATAATATTTACATTTATTAAGAACTAAAAAATATTATGAAACTCGCTCCACCTATTAAATCCTATAAACAGACCTATCATTATTCACTATGCCTACGTGCCTTCATACTACACAAATTTTCCCAACCCTGATAATATATTATTATTAATAAAATAATATAAAAGGTTGTAAACGTTTACCGCAGACAGATAATAATATATGTTAAGAATTCTATATTGCGAAAGTTTTGCGTAATATAATGAATATGACATTACCACACCTCACCGTTCGGCTTTTGTTTTAAATGACATACTTCGTATGTGCTCCATTTCCTTTTCTTAAACGGATGATATAACTTATTGCATTGCCAAATTAAGACAATGCTTGTGATTTATACTTAGTATACATGATGTAGCAAAACTCGTAGTACAACTCGAAAACTGGTGAATCTACATCATATTTGGAGTCGAATGTGTAATATAACTTTTAAATCTAGATTGAAAAAAAAACTTTTTTTCTTCTTATAAAAGCTTTCATAAAGATTGAGTAAAATTGCGTGAACTCTTATTAAAATAAGGTTTTTTAAGGTAGAAAATATTTTTTTATAATTTGTGACGAACATTAATTAAAAAAAATATTGGAATGGGGAATGTTGTTGTTGTACGTAAAGTGGCCACTCAACCCAGCCAATGACCGGTCATAAGCCCTGTAAACGCTTGAATATCCATATTCCTGAAACAATTTTAAAAAAATTGTTTACTTTAAAAGTTTTGTTTTTTAAAAAAAAAAAATTAAAGTACTGAAAGTTCTTTTTATCTGAAGGCTAATAATTCTCAGAATTCATCATCATCTGGGCACTTTCTGTCGTCTTGGGGTCCATAAGCCTTCTTATTTCTTGCGCATAATTTCCGGTTTATTCTGATAACATCTCCGGTGTCCGGTAAGTATGGCGTAACCGGATATTAAATAGAAAACAGTCGCAGTTCAGTCAATTTGTGGTAGGGTCTTGTGGCTCTTGACCGTATATTATATTCATTTTCAAGACAAAACAATGGCAGTGTAAAAACAGCCGAAACAACACTGGCATGGCGTTGTGAACCTACATATTATGTACCTAATGGTTTCATTACGCGATTGAGTGGAACACCTCAGCTTGATCTTAACTATCTATGGGTATCTTAATTGAGTTATAAGCAACTAGGTACTACATGCTTGTATGCACATATGTACAAATGTACACACCGCTTCATAATAATATGTAGTGTGTAGGTACTGCAAAGTATCAGAATACTGATTTATATACTTACATAATTTATGCGGTGAAACAGATATCTATCCCTGTATCATAATCAGGCCCGTATTACCGAAACAGGCAGACTCTAGGCAATTCCTTAGGGTCCCCAACTTCAAGGAGGCTATCGGCCCAAAAAAAAAAAAAAAAAATTGGTTTCCCTTGGATTGTTCCTGATGGAATTTGAGTCCTCGTACTTGTCCATAAATTACGTCAGTAAAATGACGAAGAACTTAAGAAGGTAGAGGAGGTTGAAAATTGCAATTAATCTAATAGATAGGGTCCAATATCCATACAAAATATCGGTCAACAAAAGGGGACTCCCAGCTCCTTACTGCCTAGTGCCCTTGGATCTCTTAATGCGGTTCTGATCGTAATATTATTATCATTTACGTGATCCTTTATTATAGGCAGCAGTCAGTTAACAAAATTTATCATAAATACATCCTGACTCCCAACATGGTAAAAAATTATCTGAGCACGCGCATCGTAGGTCCCAACTGTAAATTCAAAGGTTAGAAAAGATTACATAAATAAGATTATTTCATAATGTTATAATTACTGTTTTCTATTCAAATTATATTGCTTTACTCTAGACCTTGCTCGAGCAGTTGTTAAGTTGGTGTCCTTGCCCTTTGCCCAAATTTTAAAAGGTAGGTAATCTTTAATGGTAGGTACTAAACGACGCAACGTTTTTATCATAAAGTGAAAGTAGTAAGTGGATATATATTAGATAATACAGGTATGATTAGCGTTCTATCATGCGAATAAACCCTACCAGGGACATAACATTTTAACTAGCGTACTAATTATGCATTCAGAAAATCGTAGACACGTAGGCACAACGTTTTTTAATTATTGAGGCACTTTTATTACTTCAGGCTATGTTCGTACATTAAGTAGGCAATAATGTAGTAGGTAGATATAAAATATACAAGCTGCATACGGATATTATATTGGTTAATGAAAGTAAAACCAACTCAGTAAAGAGGGGGTGTGTGTGTCCATATAAAAACACGTTCCAGATAACGCGTGGATCAAAGCTCTTACAACTTCAAGCTAATCTGTGCGTGAATTTCATTTATTGTGTAGTTTAGCAACAAATATTTCAAAATGAGGGGTGCATTTAGTGTTTTTCTAGTAGTGGGATTATCTTCAGTGTTGGCTTACCCCTATCCCCAGCAGGTATATGTACAATGCACACAGCATAGTGATTTACATATTCGACAAAGGGTTGAAAAAGTGTTCAGTTTCGAATGTGGTTACTTGAACATAACGATCTTTTTTATCCGGTAGTTTGCAATTTAAAAAGTGAAAAGCATTTAGTGTGGTATTACGTACTTTTTTGAAATCGAAAATAATTTTATTTCAGTTGACCTATGAGAGGAATAAAATCGGATACTAACTCTAAGTTTGTTCGCTAAAATGTTTTGAGTTTTAATGTGAAATTCAAATTATTTTTGGATATCTTTTAAAGCTATTGGGATGACGATAAATCGTTATCCTTTTTGGAAAGAAATCATGTTTTGTGCCGTTGAATTTAGTGATTAAAACAGCTTGTGTTATTTTGCGATTTGACAAGCCTGGGTGATGTTTGTTGACCATTATTTTATGTTTGTTCTCCTCCCTCAGCCAGTGGGTCTACCTCCCCACCTACTGCGGCAGTACTTAGCACAGAACCAGCAAGATAGACAAGTGCAAGAAGCAACTCCTATCTTCGAGCAAGACAGCCGAACAAACTCGCAGCCTCAGTACATTCAAGTAATTTTTTTTTTGTTATGTGAGTTAAAATTAATAAAAGGCAGCCACCGAGGTGTAGTGGCTAAGACACCGGAATGACGACTCACACTGAGGTTCCGGGCTCGATTCCGGTGAGATGACGCCCGGATGTTTTAGAACTATATCAGACCCCTGTAATTAGGCGTTCTTGCCTGTTGAGGCGGGTAATAAAAAAAATTGAGTTACTATTTGGAATGGTGCGCGCAACCGGGATTTTTACTAAAGTGTACCTATACGATTATAGATGGGTAGGTAGATATTGCTTGAAAAATTTAGTATCTCGGCATGATAACGTTTACATCCATACATTACACGTTAAGTGTTAATACCCTGTGAAATTTTTGAATAATTTATCGCTGAGAAGTTTGCAAGGTGATATGGACTTTACAGGGCTTATGGCCAGACATTGGCTGGGTTAAGTGGCTATTTGATGTACTACAACATTCCCCATTCTGCCTAGTGGGTGTTTGTTATCCATTGCCAATTTTATCAGAACTTGTATAATACAGTGAATTGGAGGCACTTGATGACGACTCTTCAATTTGTTATGCTTAAAATGACTTTAAACAGATATTTTTTATAAATAATGTTTAGATTTTTTCCAAATACTGGATTTTACCCTTGATGGATTTGCATTAAATTAAAATTGACATTCTTGAATTCATATTTCATGGATAATTTCTAGGGGTTAATACTAGAAGTGACTATGTCAAAAAAAGTGCATTGTTCAGTAGAGAGAATTGATGGTTTCTTATAACCAATAGGTGTTTATTACTTTTAACATAACATTAAGATTCTTTTCTTAAACACCTTACAGTGGCTGACATAGACACATATAGCATTTAAAGAATGGTAATTTATGATTGATTTCTGATACCTAACTCATTTTGACCAGAATCTGATATGGGCACTTCTAGCGTTAACTTCCAGATTTATTTTAACGGTAAAATGTATTTCCAGCGTGCCCAGGCAGTGCAATACCAAGCGCAGTACCCGCAGCAGCCGCAGCCCCAGTTGTTCTCCACCCCCGCCCAGCTGCAGGCACAAGCCCAGCCCCAGCCCGAGTACGCCCCAAGGCGCAGCGGCCCCGTCCTCGCCCCCAGATCCCGCAGGACCTGCAGCAAATCGCCCAGGAAGATATTGAGGAAGATGACGTAAGTTTGGGCAAGAGATACAATTGGTTTATCTACGAGTAATACTAATTAACCAATAACGGCCTCTGTCCCTATTTAAGTACATTTTGTTAACGGGTCGTTTATAGGTGTTCCTAATTGGGTACATATTTTTTTTGTTTCCAATTTGGTACATCTTGTCAACGGGGTCATTAACAGTTTTTTCCAATCCGGTACATCGGTACATGGGGTCATTAACATTTGTACTCTTTCAGGTACATCTTGTCAACAAGATGTACCTGAAACGTCGTTGACGACGTCGTTATCGGGTGTACCTGATTGGGTACATCTTGTCAACGACGTCGTTATCGGGTGTACCTGATTGAGTACATCTTGTCAACGACGTCGTTATCGGGTGTACCTGATTGGGTACATCTTGTCAACGATATACTGATTGGGTACATCTTGTCAACGATATCGGGTGTACCTGATTGGACACCAACTGCAGTGTATCTTGATCATTTTATTTTACATGAAGGTACGATGATCAGTCTTATGCTTCAGTACCAGTCATGAAATATTTAACATGAAATAAATATTTCATGTTGACCCCTTACGGGAATTGAACCCGCGACTTCATGCACAGCAAACATTGTACATTATAAGCAAGGCAAATAATAATGCAACACATACCTACCTAAAAAAAATCAGAAACCTTCATTGTACGCTAGTGGTCATCTTTGTCAAATGATTTTTTTTCAGTGTTTTTATAAATATTTTAAAAGCTAGAAAGTTGGAATAAGTTACGTATTTTAAAATAACATTTTTTTCCATTTCCTTTCGTTATAATTAGGTATTTGTTTCCTGTAAAAATCAAATTAGCCCGAGAGCGTGACAATTTAAAAAATATATATTTGCAAAGATGCACTGATAAAAACTTTTTTAATTTCGATGTTTTATTGCTATGGCAACTATCACAGAAAACCATTTTTAAAACATTTCGCCGACATGGAAATAGTTTTGAAAAAAAAATAATATTGTTCAAAATTTAAATGCTGCAAGGTATAGGTACCTATTGCGAGTATAACGATGGCATAGGGCAAAAACGTAACAAGTGCGATTTTAGGTATAAATGAGTTTAGTACATTTTCCATATCTCTCATGACCATAATAGTATTGTAAATATGTTGCACAATTGTTTCAAGTGATATTTAACTTATTGTTGTCATTATTTCCCATTCGCATTTGTTATTTACGTATAATTTTTATTATGAAGTAAACTTAAATGCACTTGACACTTTTGCGCGCCATCGATAATATAAATCGCCTGTAAATAGAAATCATTAAACTGTATCATTTTTTATATTGTTCATGCATTTATAACAAATTCATCTTAATACGCATTAAAGTAGACTTAAAAAGATACCTAACCACAATGAAGCAATAACTTAATCGGCAACTGCTAATTTTCAGGAACAAACTTTTGAATGTTTTAACTACGTGAAGGGCCCCTGGATGTTGATTTCATTTGACCTGCAATATTATTCTACCTCATTAATAAACCACTGTGATTCCAGTTTTATTGTGATGAGTTTCTTATTTGATTCCCTTTCTTATGTTGGTTCTACAATTATTATTTAGTAAGTATTGAAGGACTGGATGATCTTACCTTCTTATACGCATTCAAAAAATCATTATTGAATTAGCAAATTAAAATTATTTACTTATTACTAGGAACTATTTTGGTCCGACTATTGTCGGATATAGATGGACAATGGCCCACAAGAGTAGAGATAAAAGAATAACGTGGAAAATACGCCTTGTTTTAGCATAATATGTAAATAATTGCGAGATAATACTTTTATGAATTTTTCAAACGTAAAAAAAGATGATATTCTTCTGAATTTTTAGGTTAGATTTATTTAAAAATAATGGAAACCTCTGTAATTTTTGAATTATTTTTCTGCCTCCTGAGTGATTTTACAATGATTTGATCTATGAAAAGAAATTTAACGAAAACAATTACAAAATCAAAATAAAACCTAAAGAGTGTTAGATACATTTCTTTCTTTATCCATACTTGTTGCATAAAGGAACACTAAATGACGTGTATCTAATAATTTATTACATGGAGGCAAGATGGTCACATTTACGCTTCAGTCCCAGTCCAAAAAGAGACATTTTAATCAATATTTCATTCCGATCCTCTCGGGAGTCGGGACCTAAAAAAATCTAAAAATTAAACAATACAAAAACTTAAGATAAAAGCAATCGAATCTGTGCGCATTTTTTACAAAATAAATTGAACTGTTTGAAACATTATTTTTGTTTTTGTACAAATTTGTGTTTTTGTATTTTGCAAACCCTATTCGATTCATGCGCCGATCAAAGTCACTTTCTCTGATTCGTGACTCGATTTGCGTTCGACGAAACTTAACTGCATTGCGTAATAAAATAATAAATTGCCTTTCTTCACTAGAGCAGCGAATCTTGTACGTTAATTTCACGGAACATTTCGAAGTAGGTGGATAAAACAGACCAATATTGTGATTTAATTTAATGTAGTTTGTATTTGTCATGCAGTTAAAACAATTTCTTGCAAAACCTACATACTCTCGTCATCATCATCATACCATATCCGCTCCCTGTATGGAGCGTATGGATTACACAAACCGCCTCCAAGCCAAGCGATCGGCCGCCAGTTCCCGCCCATCCTCCCAACAGTATTCTCTTGTATTGGCTGATTTTTCTTAAGCCTGGGTGTTTGTGATCTTGTAACCCTCTGTAATTGGGCATTCTGGCCTGTTGAGGTGGTTAAAATAATTTGTAAAAGACGAGGCGTCGGCGTCGCACGTCGCTTTGGGAATAGTTTTATTAGGGTAAAATGTTATCTATTTTTATTTCAAACAAAAAAAATCAAAACAAAAATTTATAACTTAAATAAGTGGAAAATCTGATTAAAATAAGAAGCCATTTCTAAATCGTAATTCCACTTTTAATTAACGTGTAAAGTTCAAATTACCACGCAATTTGTTTTATTTATCAGATAGCTGTTATTTTTTTTTCAAACAAAAAAAATCAAACAAAACGTTTTATAATTAAATAAGTGGAAAATCTGATTAAAATAAGAAGTCTTTTCTAAATCGACTTTTAATTAACGTGTAGTTCAAATTACCACGCTATTTTTTACTGTCTTTTTATCGATATCTAGAATATGTTTAATTGTTAACGTCGCGTGTCTGTATTTCTTCAATAACAATAACTAATGCTTATGGTTAAAAAAAGGTATAAATAAGAAAACATGTATGCTGTTAATTTTGTCTGTTCAAACATTAACCAACAAAATTATTACATAAATTATAAAACATGTGGGAGATATAAAATAATAAGAAATAGTTAGGATTTAGTGTCTGTATCTAAGTACGTACGTGGTACGTGAAATGAAATGCATTGGTATGATAATTTATTAATTGTGTATTATTATCCAA
The DNA here is from genome assembly GCA_022494985.1 of Micrasema minimum. Taxonomy (NCBI): domain Eukaryota; kingdom Metazoa; phylum Arthropoda; class Insecta; order Trichoptera; family Brachycentridae; genus Micrasema; species Micrasema minimum. The sequence continues at coordinate 84,745 of JAGVSP010000602.1, forward strand.
TTTCCCAGATGTACCTAAACTAAATACAAAATTAAGAAAGGTCTTTTACGATGATTCGGTCATGTAGAGCGAATGGATGATGAAAGAACGGCTCAAAAAATATATGATGCGACTGTGCCTGGATGTAGAAATCGAGGAAGGCCGAGAAAGACATGCTGATCAAGTAAAACAAGTGCTTAAAAGGGGGGGAGAAGATGTATGAATGTGGAGGAAGCAAGAGAAGTGTGCCAGGACAGAGTGGTGTGGCGTTCTATCCTCTCTGCCTACCACTTCGGGGAAATGGCGTGATGGTTAGTTAGTTAGTTGTTTAAACTAATTACTTTCTATATAGGCGACTGTGGCCCACTGTATAAAATAAACCAGAATAACTAAACTGGTAATTGTAACTTCTCTAGTTAACTTTTCATTGCCTTTTCTACGAGCTACTGTATATAGATATCTCTAACTTTCTAAATAAACATTATCACAAAATTACTTTATAATCGATCGTAACAGACTTTAATAGAGATTTATAAATAGGCATTCACTTTCCTTGTTTTCTATAATTCACTTACCACGAGTAATAAGGATAAAAATAAACAAAAAACTTGATTTGATGACAAAAACCCATCTATTATTAAATTTTTGAAAAATCATGCACAATGAGTGGTCAAAATTAAGGCACAAAAATTGCCGTTATACTTATTTTGAATAAAGAAAATGATCCAAACCAGTTATTCCGCTTTTGAACATACCTACATTAAGTTATTTCTAAATGTATAATAAGAAAGCCATTCATATTACGTGTTATTATATTATAGAGAAGCAAAATAATAATTGGTTGAAATAAATTTACCACACATGGCATCGAACCCGACCAATCGCAATATATTTAAGTAATATAATGAGAAATGCACTTTATTACACGTAGAAAACTGAAATAAATAATAATGCATATCTAGAAAAACGAATCATTGCGATATTGATATGTGCAATTTTTTATTTAAAAAAATTGAATTGAGAAAATCATTGATTCAGTCAGTGACAACGACAGTCAGTCATATAATATTCTGACTTGAATCTTAATTTGTAGAAAAAGTAATAGAGTTTAACAGTCAAAAGTCATTTATCGACTTATTTAGTAATGTAAATAAATAAAATAAAAACGCTTTAAAAGAGAAGATCTGACAACACTTCAAAGCACAAAATACAGAAACACTGATTATCTCAGAACAGTGTTTCTGGAGTTAGTGATTTCTGCCTGAACGCCCACGACATTAGGCGCTAATGTAATCATAAGTCATTCAGCACCTATAATGTGACAAAACTTTTGAATTCTTTTAATTAATTAATGATAATTCTTTCTTGATAATAATCTTGTAAGTTATAAGCAGTTCGCACCACGAATACTCTACTCCTCTACTGCACTAATTTGAAGAAAATTAACTGAGAATACCAACAGATGATCACACCGACCGCCACATTTCCGTATAAGAATCGTATATCTATCTCTTTCCTATATTCGAGATATTGAAGTTATAAAAATTCAATATCAATGAAACAGTATCGAAATAAAATGACATTTTGGCGTTTTCACAGTAGTAGCCTATATTCGACAGTGCGTTTAGTATATTCATGGTGCTAGTTGTGAATTTATCATCACTAATGTTCTAATCATCTTATCAATTTCTAGCCTAACATCTCTTACCAGTTTGGATTCGATGTAAATGATGACGAGTTCACCAATTACCAGAACAGGAAGGAAGAGAGACAGGGAGGAGTCATCAAGGGAAGTTACTCTGTGGTGGACAGTGATGGGTTTATCAGAACGGTCACCTACACTGCTGACCCGAAGGAAGGATTCAAAGCTGAGGTAAAGGGTTATTTTTGTAATATTAGATTATTTAACCTACCAATATTGCTGCCAGTAGGATGAGATTCTTTTTGTTGGTACACGTACAGATACATAATACAACCATCGACATTTATCCCAAGTATTCGGTAAATTTCCGTCGAAATTCATACGAATTAAATTTTTTATGGTTTTCGAACCACAATTTTTTTCTATTATTAATATAAAAGTAAAACTTGCTACGTGCATATAATATAAATAATATCTTGGATAACGTCTTATGGAACTTGATGCGCAGCGCGATGGCGCAAACGATGACAGCGATGGCAAAACAGCGCGGTGCGCCGTGACGCCGACGTCGCGTCAACCCTTCATAAACTGCCTCAGTACATCTATGTATTTTCAGTTAGAAAATCAATTGGCTAAATAACTTTATTAAATATTTATATATTTTCAGGTTGTCCGTAAACCAACCGATATAGTGGTGAAGACACCCACTCCCCCCCCCCCGAGGGAAGCCGCCCCCCTTCAGCGCCACCAGCAGCCCGTCCAGTACGCTGACGCCTCGTCACAGATACCGTCCAGGTCACAGAACCAACAGTATTACGATAGATACCAGTAATTTCTACTTAACAATGTCATTGTTACCTATTTTAATAAAAAAATATTTATACATTTTGTTTCTCTTTGATTTACTACTTTCCCTTATCCGAACCTAATGGCGCATAGGGCACTGCATTGGTACACCAAGTGCAGTGTATCTTGGTCATTTTATTACATGAAGGCAAGATGGTATTTAAATAAGAATAATAATTATTGTACAATACAGCAACATATTTGTTAAAATATTAAATAAACACCAGGGTTATAAAAGTAATTTTATTGAAAGGTACCTACATTTTTCACGAACATATAAATAAATAATAAGTATTCCATGTTGTTTTATATAAAAAATACTAAAAAATGCTATGTTTAATGTGGAGTAAACTGTAAAAATATATGTTTCCATACAAACCACTATATTATAGAAGTATCTAAATAAACATGTACGTTTGTACGTAGGATAATATAATTGGACTTTGTTTTAAGACTTTCAATATTTTAAGGTTGAAAAACTATTTTGCTTATTTGATTTGTAATGCATTAAAATGTTTTAGCTATACCAACAATATTGTAATGATCATAGGTTTAATGATTTAGGTAGATAATAATTAAGTTTTTCATTTTCCAAATCATCAAATAATAATGGGAAATTGACGTTATTAGTAATACACAAATTCATGTTATAAATAAACTGCAAGTATAAATGAAATAACACGTATTTTACGTACCTCACAATAAAACCAATGATTTTATGTACATTTCCACATAAATTATTTTTAAATCTAGGTATAAAAATAAAAATTACAAAGTCTTGCTTTTATATCATATTATATGTTTCCACACAAACAACTATAATGATTATTTGTATAACAATTTATTTTAAGTTTGTAAATATTTAATATTTATAATATAGCAGGGTAATATTTTTTAAATTTATGTTGATTCGTTGTCAATGACAAACAAAATGACTATACTTTAAAGAAATAAATACTTAAAAATTATGGGATTAATAACGCATTTCGATTCAACCTACCTACTATTATATAAAAACATCATTCAAATAATTATTTTTTGATTAATGAGATGTAAGATGTAATACATATCCATCTATAGCGTTACATTAAGTGGACGGAGTCGCAATTTAAAAATTAATACATGGCCGTCAAGTCTACATATATGGCGCTAGTATTTGAACAATATTAAAGGAAATTAGAATTTTTCTAATCGCTCCATAAAGTGAAGAATGATCAAGGTATTGCAGATATTGCATTGGCTTCTGGGGCATATTTGGACGCATATTTCGGTTTACAGACACAGCCTGATTCCACCAGCACGTAATCTTGTCCGGTCAAAGTTACTGGTCCTAGTGGTATTACCAGGAATAGGTAAGGTACGTATGTTTGTGTGCATTGCCCTCGTACCACATCACACTGCGAGGATCTGAAAAACAAAAAACAATATTTTGGAATACGATAAAACACCCAAAATACGGCAATATAATGCATAAGGCACGAATTTTGCAAAATTCCGAAGATGATAAATTCTAATGGTAACACAAATATTCTGCTGTATTAAAGTTTTGAAGAAATGCTACCTACCTAGAGCTACCTACCTAGATAAGAAAGAATAAAACTTAAAAATTTGTTTATAGGAGCAAGTACATAATATAAATAAATATGTTAAGATAATATCTTATACAAGAATAATAATAATAAGGGTTGGTTGGAAGATATTGCTTAAAAACAATAAGCCTGCCCTAAATGTAAATAATAAATAAATAAATCTTATCTCGACTTCGGAACAATTTTTTTATAATAATACTTTAATCCATTGTTTATTTCAGGTTTCTGCTATTTTCTAATAAAATAGTATTGTTGAGTTTTGTTTCAAATTGTAAAACTAGTAAATTTTTGAAAATGTGCTACCTTAAACATCTTCTCACACTCGTGTTTTTTGTCAAAATTCAAATTCAAATTAATAATGTTTTATTTTTTAATCATGTACTTACTCGCACACCTCGAACACCACTTGTTGCAATAAATCTGGAAACTTTTGAACTATCGTAACAGGTTGTCCGGATGTAAGAGATACGCCATACATAGGTGCAGTGGTATTGTATCTGGTGCGACACATTCGAGCAGGGGGTCCGGAATTCTGACACTGATTGTCATCCGTCGTATCTGCTGCCCTTTCTGAAATATTATTTACAAGTCAGTCCATTGGCGGTGAAAACAAAAATATTCTCACTAAGAACCAGTGTGTTTTTTTGAGGGTGGTTAAATTCGTAATACGTAATTAAAAAGTACCATGGTATTACGTGGAACCAGATATTCAAATCTATCAATAAACATGTCACACTTTGTTGTCACCAGTGTTGCTAGTATTTTCAACATACCCCAATATTGGAACAAGGAACGAACCACTTGCGTCTATGGTGACTTTGACGTTTTAACTTCTGATTATTATTATTTGTCTGTGCGCGTGTGTACTGTCAGAATCTGTTTCATATTTTGACATTTGAAATTTTAAAGTTTAAATAATTGTGTTTTTTTGTTCACCGCATTCACTGATTAAAAAGACATGAATGATAAATAATTAGTTTTTGTATTGGTATACCTGGTGGCTACAGTATTTTGAATCATGGCCCAAAATTATGACGAATGCCACATTTTTATTAGAGAAATAAGACGTAGACCGTGTTTATGGGATAAAAACGACACCGGGTACAATAACCGTGAGCTATGCGATATCGCTACTGAACAAATTGGAAACACTTTTGGGGTTACAGGTTAGTCAAGGATGTAATGATAATGATAATTAGTTACACAAAACTGTAAATAAAGTACGTTAAAATTTAATGAAATGACAGACGATTTACTAGTACTTAATATTCACTGGTTGTTTTATTTTTTAAGCTGAAAATGTGAAAAAGAAATGGACCACACTACGAACTCAATTTCGAAGAGAACTTAAAAAACAAATACAACTACGGAAGAATTTACCAAATCCAGTAAATGCACCAACACCTTGGAAATATTTTGTTCCCTTGTTGTTTCTACGCTACCAAATACTGCGAAATAATCTTGAGTTGACAGTTATAAGCCAAGAAGAGGACAAAATAGATTTTGAATTAACTGAATCTCCTTATAACGAATACTTAATAGAGTTAGATATTTTGGATTCAGCATATCAGGAACCTTCGGACAATGAGGTACCAGAATTATCAACATTTCTGGTTCAAGATAATAATCAGTTTCCCGATCTTTCAATACTTGACCAACCTTTAGATACTAAAAATACAAATGGTTTAGTGCAACTTTTGGAAAACTTTCAAAAAGGAAATTATTTCTTTAGAAAGGGACAAGCTGCATGTTTTGGACATATCCAGAAAAGATGATGATTTGTTATTCTTACACAGTCTTTTACCTTATTTTAAATCTCTAAGTAATAAGAGAAAGTTGTTTTTGAGGGCAGAGATACAAAAGCTTGTATGTGACTTTATATCTAATGAAGAATGCAAATCCTCAGATCATACGTATTTTGTTAAAAAGTAAATAAAACACAGAAAACTGTAATTCAATTGTAATACTCGTGTGTTTTATCCTTGTCAAATGATTAAATTGTATTCATACAACAGTTAATTTTTCTAATAGTTGTACTTTATGTGGAATGAGTTGATATACACACTGGGTAGCGGCCAGAATGACAGAAGATAGATCAGTGATTCCCAAAGTGGTCTATATCGACCCCCAGGGGTCTATGACAACCTGCAAGGGGTCTACGTCAGCGAAAAAAAAAATTGGGGGTCCATGAAATGAAAATGGAGGTCCATGATAGTGAATCTCAGCATACACTGATAGTACCTATTTACGTTTTAACCTACATTCAACATTTAAATGCCCTCTATTCAGATTTTGAAACTAGCTTTGAGGATGTTTTGACTATAGTAATACCACCGTGGATAATTAACCTTTATGGTGACATAGAAGAAACCAATGTCATAATACAAGAGGAACTGACTGAAATAAGTACAAACGAAGAACTTAAGGTTCAGTTTAAGCACGGATATCAGCACTTCTGGCTGCAAAAAAACATACCCGTTACTTATCCCGTATTATGGAATATAGCGTCTATCGTCATACCTAGTGGAAAGGGGGTTCAGCGCTGTTACTAATCTCCTAACGAAAAAAGAAACAGACTGGAGATCATTAGCAAAGGAGATTTAAGATTAAACCTTACAAAATTGACGCCAAATGTTGATAATTTATTATTAAAGCATCAGATTCATCCTTCCCACTAAAAACATTTACTTATTGCTAGTTTTATTTTTATGTTACCTTTATTTTATATAACAGATACAAAATTTTATTTTGAGTAGTTTTTATTTAAATTCAATTAATAAATGTAAAAACTTAACATGTGTTTTTTTATTTTTAAGTTTTTTAACACTAAACTTCACTACAGTTAAAAATTTACAAAAAAACACTACAAGTAGGGGGTCTACCAAAAACCGATAAACATGGCAAGGGGTCTACGACACAAAAAAGTTTGAGATAGATGAACGAAACGTGTTCTGGTGTGGAGACCTAGAAACCCGGGGCCTAAAGAACGTCCACCGGTGAAATGGGTAGATAATACCAAGAAGTTTGCTCGAATAAGATGGTAGATGGTGGCGGCGCAGGATCAGGATGAGTAGAGAGGGCAGGGGGAGGCCTTAGTCTTTTATTATGCATGATATTAAAGACAGTATTATCAAGTGACCAGCGAGACAGTGTCAGAACTCGCAACTGATTTGGCTTCTAGGTTAGTTGACTTTTTTAAATGAACACTCTTAAAGTATTGTAAATGTGTAAAATATTTTGCAAGTTTGTCACAGGCGCTTGAATATCTTGCCTTGTAAAAAATATATACTTAGTAAAACATTTCTCACTTTTCCTATGATATTCATCTCCTTCGTTTGTTATTCTGTACGTCTCAAGAAGAGCTCTCTGCGTGATGGCAGGATCTAAAGTTTTGAGGCCAGATCGACCTGTCCGTGAGTTTGTACCCCAAGCCCCTCGGGATAACCGAGCTACTGCTGACCTGAAATCAATTTTTATAATTAAGTTTGAAATATTAAATTGATTAACTGATTTGTTTATTTTTATCAACTTTTAGTTCAATAGTTTTTTAAATATAATCGAATTCTGTACTAATAGTTGCAGGACAGTTACTTTTATCAAATTTAATTAGATATCCATTGTCCTCATCGATTGTTTTATTGGTTTTTACACTAATGAGATCTGAGTGGAACTACCAAGATGGATTTGATTTAATTAGATTTTATTTACTCACTGTAAAAATGTTAAAAAACAAAATAGGTTTTCAAAATTAAATTATTTAATTAAAAACTCAGGTTACATTCATGGAGAAAAAAAAATGTGGTACAGTAAAAAGTCCATTCAAAGAATGAAGGTATTTTATGTTTTAATTGTGGACATGGCTGTTTAAAACGGAGAGATGGAGGGTGCTTATTTGTTTTTGTTTACCCTCCTTCGCTAGATTAGTGTTTTTGTAATACAATAGAGTAAAAACTTAAATTTACCTGGGGTAAGGCATATTATTGGGACCTATGCAGTCTGGTGAGTCGGTAAGGGCGTTCCCCCACAGGTTTTTAAGGTTCTGATCTCCGCCCCGGCACTGCACCCCATCCTGAGCGAGAGCTACGGATAGGCAAGCAGCACATACCACTGCCACCAGCATCTCACATCCCGTTATCTGAAACAATAATAGATATTTCTAAAACAACTACCAACATCCTGTGTAATAACAAATCTATCTACAATGTTTTTATGTGCCTATAAAGTTGCTATAAAAATTAAATTAATAAAATTTGAGAAAAAGGAAGTAGGTACCTATACCTGCATGTTCTTAATAATAATTTATAATGTACCTACCAAAAAAGGAGACCTACCAAATTTTATGAAAAAAGTTATTTGTATCTACTTTTGTTAAAGGAGTTGGGTAAATGACACTAAAAATTTTTTTTTTCTTTTTCAATCTATTTTTTTAACATAATATGCAATGATGATTTCAAATCTGAACCTGTATTTAATGCACCTAATTTATATTTTTAAGACATTTTCAATTATAAAGATATCTCAAGCATTGAATCTATTCAGAAATAAAAATTTATTACTCATAAAATGTGAAAGGTCCCGATTTAAATCGCGTTTTTTTTAAAAACCATCAATGGCAAAAACAAAATTGTATAAGACCAAGGATGATCAAAAAACTTATTATTAACACAATTCTCATAGTTAATCTGCATACCACAACAACGTTCAGGAACAATAAATGTTAATATTTAAAGGTTTTATGACAGGGCCCCGCTGCTACACTAAGCTTAAACCTTATTTTTTTTAAAGCAATATTTCCTCCTTTCTTGTCATCAAAAGTCGTCCAACTTTTAAAGAAAATTAATATTATTTGGATCTGGCCGCCGACCGCTTGGCTTGGAGGCATCCGTATGCTCCATATGGAAGCGGACATGGTATGATGATGATGATGATAAAAAATAATTAACATTATTATCATATGATATACATTTCGAAATAAAAGTGGAAAACAGTAAATTACCTGTGGGATGCACATATAAATATATGGTGCACATTTATTTTTTTTATTCATGTTTATAGTTTATAGCAAAATTTAATTAATTAATTGCGCGAGGAGCACGCTCCTGCATGGCACGCTTGAAATTTACTTTGTAAAAATCGCTCGACCTACACTTGGTACCTACTTTCTTTATTTCAATAAATTAAATAATGAGGTCCTTACTTAGCTCCACACGTTCAATTGAGGAATTTAGGACTACTTATAATGATATATTCATAACGTTTTTGGGGTCGGTATGCCGCTGCCGGTAGTCTAATGCGTTCCAGATTCTTAAAAAATAATTTAACATTAATTATTTATCTACGAGTAGCTAAATGCGTCCCGTCTACATACCTACAGTGTTTTCTACGTGGATTACATTTGCCGATTTACTTTCGTTTTCATTTATCTTAGTTTTAATTTAAAATAAATTTAAGAAATATTATTATGTAATTTACACATTATTTAGAAAATGCAATTTTCATAATTAATTAGAAAATGCAATTTTCAGTCAAATCCAGACTGCTTGTATATGAAAATAGAATTCAAATCATGACGGAGTAGGCGGCCGTCTTGTACCGCCGCGCCACCAAGATATATACACCGCGCCGCACCGGCCGCGGTGTATATATCTTCTGTATCTACCTATACGTCCAGTTTTTTTTTCAATTTTACCAACATATTTTTAATAATACCAACAAATAATTTCTACAACATTCTCCTTGATAAAATAAATCATTTTTTATTTACATTGCATAAGTATAGTACCTACACAATATTATTAGGTATTCCCGAAAGAAAAGTGGTAGGTAAATCCCCCTTCAATTACGGATATCCGCATGTGAAAGTGCTAGCCGCGTCATTTCAAATACTTTTATTACTATATTGTATAGCTATGCGCCGCGCCGCGCCGTGTACGCGTTTTATCCGTTATTTTAAAATACAGTTGGATGTTTGAAGTACAATAACGTTTTTTATAACACAATCTGCAAAATTTTAAATAAAATCTTCTACAATATATTAAACTAATATTCGGTAGATAAATATTACTATACAAGACACATCAAGTAAGATCCATAACTCAATCATCGTAAATTATTTAGGAGTGGGGGTTTACAGTTTACAGGAACTCGTCTCATTATAATAATAGGTAGATGAGGAAATATTTCACTAGGTACCGGCGCATAACTGTACCTGGGCAGGCGGTCGTTTAACCCAACACCTGATATTTATACTATACGGACATTTTCTGAGCCCGTTCTTTCGCTTCAAACCTACCCATCAAAAAGTGATGTTAGAGAAAATTTGCGAGCTTGGATCATCACTTCGAACGGGATTTTTATGATTACTCACGACAAAATTATAGTGACCCGCTTCCTTGTGGTGATTTTGATAAATTCGAAAGTTATTCTTTCTTTTAACATTCGTTATTTTATTAATCAAGAAATTTCACAGTGCTTAATTAATTTTAAATGATATTACTCATAATTTTTTTAATTAAAAAAATAAATATACATATCAAAAATATTCAAAATTGTGGGTTACTATAAATAGCATTCCTAATATAAATTATTGGTCTTATTTTCGTAAAGGTTATTATCATTATTTAAAAAATATATATTGTACTTAATAGCTTACCCGTGATATTTGCATTAAAATTTTATTCAATATCATAGCACAATTTAACGGTATTTGGATAAACGAAATATTAATTAACGTACTTAAAGTTAAAGCACAGAAATTTATTACGATTTAAAAAATGTCTTCATTATAATAACTTTGAAATGCTGACACATAATTTAACTGAAGTCCTTTATGAGACTTGCCTTCTATGCAACACTATTTTTTTGAATAAGTACATCGACACGAACTCTGGATTTTGTAAACCTCACTAGTACGAGATAACGGGACATGCGCGATACAAGTTCGTAAGTAGGTACCTAGATATAGTATTGTACACCTACACACTGCTACTTATTTTACTACACACATCACATTCGGCGGTATGTGTCACCAGCGCCATCTTCTAGAACCAAAATGTACCAATAACAACAGTGAAGTTAGTGCAAACATGGCTGCATGGCCGAGTGCGGAGTCGAGAAATTGTGTTCCGAAAATTGAAGCAATTGACAGTATTTATCTTCCGCATGATTTACAAGAATGCATCGACGATAGTTTGGACTTGTCAGAATTCGAAAAAGCTTTTGATGAAATTCCAGTTTCCTGTACTTCTCCAGAAAATAGTCTTAAAAGAGAAGTGACGTCTGACAAGAAATTGGAAACCGATACGGATTCTCATCTAAATAATAAGGATGAAAAGAAAAAAGAGACGGTGAGTTATAGTTTCACGCTTGTTTCTTGTAGTTATTTATTTTCAGTTTTGATTCCTGCCGAATCATGCATTCTCTAAAAAATATTACACATTTTTGACAGATGGTCGATAGTTCTAAAAGTGGACGTAAATAACATCGATTTTCTCTTTTTCACTCGTACTAAATGTATATTTCTCTCTTTCGCACTTTGAATTTCTGATTCCAATTAAGTTTTTGTTAAAAATATCTTCTAATGCCCATATTTATCAAGGATTAAATATCACTAAAATACTTTAGGATAATCTTGTTACTATAAGATATATTTTCTGTTTTATTTTACTGGCAAACATTAAAGTATTTTCTTAAAATAATACATGTTATTGTAGAAAAACATGGTTTTATTTATGAAATAAAACATTAATTTTAAATACATAATTTTTATACTCGTTAGGTATTTCAAGTGTAATATGATTTTCCTGAGACAGATTTATAAATATTTGTACACAATACCTTCATTATGTTTGTTTATCAATTAGTTGCTAACATGATTTCTCCAGCATTTCTTTCCGATTCTTGGTCTTATGCCAATGTAGAGTTTTGTAATATACTTACACTAAAAATGTTTATTCTAGTAGTCTGATGTCATTCTATTTTGAATATGGTAGAAATTATCGGTGAATTTTAAAACAAATATATGTTTACGGAGTTATAGTTTATTTTAATACATGACTGTTACTTTGTGGAGATGTTGTAAAGTATTAGTACCATTCCAATATAGATAACATACCATACTTATTGATAGCATTTGGAATGTATATAACTTCAAGTATCAATTGAACCCTGGGTAACATGAGGTAATCTGAAACGGCTCCTTACTTATGTGCCCCCCTCGCATGTATGTGTGTATTGAATGTCTTGTAACCCCCAACACTCTTTTGACAAAAGGCCGTTCCAAAATTAGCTAAACTGATACAGATCTTATAAAAGATGGGCACATGATTACAGAACATTGGAGCAACCAATTCAACAAAGCGGTGAAATATTCCTGTCCATCGACCCGCCCATGTCCGATATGTCGGTTTCCTCAGTCTTCCAACCAAACCACCATCATCATCAGGACCAAGACCGAGGATGCGAGCGCTATGGGAGACCTGACGGTGGGGAGGTTCAGCTGCGACCAGCGAGAGTGCACGAGAACCTACAGCACACTAGGCAACCTCAGGACACACATGAAAACTCATAAAGGTATACATTTTTACCCTACACATAATACTGTGTATCAAATCAGCACTGCGATCATCAACCTATAAATATTATGTGGATGTATCGCAGTTGTGACGTATCGTGTGGATGTATCGTGTATATGCCGGCAATCGGTAATTTATCCAGGAGATTTTACCGACTATCCTCATACACCTACGCGTCACAACTGCGATATATTATTATACACATGTAAATACGTTGGGGTTGCAGTGCAGGGAAATGTTTGCAAAGTGTTTGTTTAGAAATAACAAAATAGTAAAAAAAGTGATTAATGTTTTTTACTTGTATTAAAATTATGGAGTTTAAGCCCTGTCCAGGTTATAAATGTAACCTTTGTGCTGTTTCAGGGTTATTTTAAGTTATTTTCATGTAATAAAATTATCAAGATACATTGCACTTGGTGTACCAATGCAGTGCCCTATGCACCATTGGGTGTAGATAAGGGCAAGTAGTATTCATTATTAATATAATATCATATCAGACAAATTAAATGTGTTTAAAAATACTTAAACCAATTAAATGATCTGAGACTTAAAATGTGATAAAAAACCCCTCTAGCTGCCAGAAATCTTATGACTGGGAAAATATTTAAAAAACTAGAACTACTATTAATTTTCCCACCCACTAATCAGTTGATAGTCATTAGTTCTGATCTTGGAGGCAAATAAGTTATAATACATATTTTATTTAACAATCAAATTAATTCAGTATTAAATAAAACTGTTTGGTCAAACTAATATTACTTAAGATTTATTAGTTATTCAGACCCAATGTCATTTTGCTTAAATTGATGTTTGTACTTTGTTTGAAATGTATACCGACATCATCTATATTTCACAATAATATCTTGCTTGTAAATAGTATTTGTAACCACTCTAATGAATTACAAAAAAAATATATTATTTATTACCTAATCTACCTTTTCACTGTTTCAAAATTTAATCCTGACAAGTTTAAATTTTTTGTTAAATGCTGAATATGACAATCAAAATTCACACAAAATTTACTTCCCGAGAATATTGATAACAACACAACTTTAAGCAGGTTTTTTTTTGCCATTTAATCATTTTTTAAGAGTAATACAGATAAGATGAGTATAATACAGAATTAAAATTAAAAGGAAGAAGATGGACCCTTTTTTCAATAGGAATTTTAATAATTATTATTGTACGCTTTTTTTTCATGCTGCGGTTCAGCTCCAAAAAGGTATTATCTATGTAGAGTATTTTCTACCTAAAACATAACGTGGTAGAACAATTAAGTATGTTTAATAATTATATGTAATGACTAATGACATAACTATAAGATAGTGTATTTGGGTAAATATGATTGACATTCTAATTAAGGTAAAGTCGTTGACTGTCTAAATTCTAAATGGTTCTAGTTGATACATTTTTGGCTTCTACTAATGTGTAGCGAGAACATAAATGCTGGCGTTAATTTACATATTTATTAATTATGTAATTTAGTGTAACTCACCACGCAATGTTATGAACGCTCTTTCAATGTGAAATCTTTATGAAAGATTGGAAATGGAGGGAGAATATTCTAGATGGTTGGAGTATTGATGGACCTTGGTGAGAATTGCGAGTGAGTTATAGGAGTCAACTGGAACACTTTTCTACATGATTTGTTTTTCTATTTACTGATGCTGTTAGCTTTATTTACATTTGTGCAGTTTTATCCCTTTTTACGTCTTCCTACTCTGCTGCGCAAAATCGAACCGCAGTAAGAGCAAATATATAATTGGCTTAACTGTATCCTTAGAGGGATCTAGTAATGTCCACAGAAAGATTACAGGGCTCATGTTGGCAATGTTCCCTATATTGCCAATACTATGGGATCTCTCGGTCAAGTTAAACTAAGAGTGTTTTTGCTTTTACTGTGGTTTAGGCTCTGCACGGCAGTACTAAAGTATAATATGACTCATTCACATTTCTCTGATAATTTAGAGAAGTATTGAGAAATCTTGCAATCTAAAAACATGCTTTGTGTATTACGCTGACAATTAGTTTTTATCACAAGATAAAACTCAATGGGTGTAGTATCTTTATATTGTTTTTAATATTCAATATGTTTATGTGAATTATGTTTGCATGCGTATTTCTTTAGTTTCATGGTTATATATTTTTATATAAAATTCCAGTTTCTGAATCTTTCTTGGTTGACAAGATATCTTCCAAAAAACTTTATTATTATTTGTATGCATGGAGAGTATGTAACTGTTATTTTATAATATGTGAATAATGATGTTTGAAGAAATATTTTTTTGTGTAAACATGATTTTTAAAAAAGATTTTTTAAATACATAAATAATTCAATATTATATTAAATCATAAATATGTATAAACAAGCTACTGTCGAACTTGGTTTAGTAAATTTGGTTTCGATATTTCGAAAGCAATTAATGGAAAATGAAGTTTGTTCAATATTCAAAGTTTTTTTTGTATGAATATTTTTTTAAACAAATTATTTCATAAATGAATGTTATTGCAAATCACAAAAATATAGTTACCTGTATTTATTTAACCAAGTTCCACTGTATGTAAATTTCTTAAATAAACTATATAAATTAAAATTACACTAGAAAGATCTGCTACAAAATAAATAATTATTGAAAATGAAATTCTGGCTAATTTTGTAATAAAAGCAATTCATCTGAATATTTCAGGTGAGTACAGGTTCAAGTGCCCTGAAACAAGTTGTACTAAGGCATTTCTCACTTCATATAGCCTCAAAATACACGTACGAGTTCATACTAAAGTTAAGCCATTCATTTGCTTGCTGGAAGGATGTAAGAAAGCATTTAATACTCTTTATCGGTAAGTTACAGTATCATCTATCCTTATTATTGAATGATTCTGTTGGTTTAAGATTTAAGATGCAATTCACAATCTTACATTACTGATCTAAATCTTTGCATTAAAAAAAAAAACTATGGTTTAAAACATGTTCTTTACTCGGATGAATTATTGCTGATGGATCATCTGTTTCCAATGGCACTTCCTCAACGTAGCGACTCGTACCTTATTTCATTTGAAATTTTTGATTTAAGTTGTATGTAAGATAGACAATACGACGAGTGATGGAATAATCTCCCGCTAATATTATCTTGGCATACACGAACACAGTTGGGTTCTTGCCAAATCTGGATATGAGGCATAAACATTGTACAAAACAAATTATCTTTTCACTATTACAAATGGAAAACTAGCTTATGATATTAAGGAAGACCTTTCGGTTGATAAATAATTATGTAGTTACATAGTAATGTAATAAATTAAGCGTATTATTTTTAATATGTACCGTTCAATGTAAATCAACAGTATTTAATAAAACAGTTGCATAAATTTAATTACCATAAATTAATTATTAGGCTGTTAAAATATTCACAAAAATAATTGAAAATTAACCCCTGCAATTCGTTTACTTAAGAATGAACTACCCTGGATAATATATATAAATTTTAAACAATTTGAAAAAAACATGGTTTTAATATTCTGAAAATTGTGGTTTATTTTAGATTGAGAGCTCATCAGAGATTACACAATGGTAAATACATTTGATTGTTATCAGTATGGATGTACTAAGCATTTTACTACTCTCAGTGACCTCAAAAAACACATACGAACCCACACCCAAGAGCGTCCATATAAGTAAGACATCTTTTAGTATTACTTTTGCAAAATATTATGTATCAGGCTAATTGCACAGAGCACTAACAGTTTCACTACCAAAAACTAATAAGATAGAAAAATACTATGAATTCCCATAAAATTGTACAAAATTCAGCAAAATTTAAAAGTGTCGAATAAGATATCGTCTGTGTAAGTTCAATACTGCGGAAGAACCATTTGTCAAAATGTTCAGGGGAGACAAAAAACCCTCCAATTTCATAAAAAAAAGAGGTAAACATGAAATTTGTATAGGGATATACGTGGTATTGCTTGCTTCTTTTGTGTAGATGGTTTATTTGCGGTATTGACATAACCGAGTGCTAGCAGTCTATTGGTCAATTTTAAAATTTGAATTAACCAATCGATGCGGCTTGTTTCGTTCAACGAAAATCACCAAAAATGTGTATTTTGAACTTATTGGCTCATACGCGGGTATTGAACTTACATAGACGATATACTAAGTACAGAGATATTCTTTTTTTAGTTTTTTTAATAAACTCTATATGTAGTTTTTTTCTGTGAAAAAGTAATGTCTGTAATATTTATTTATTATAATTTTAAAGAATGGAAGTACCTTTTAACATACCTTTTCTTACATTAAAGTGTGTACTTATCCTTTTTGTGAAGTAAAACATCACACGTAAAAAAATACCTGGAATACAGCCATGTTTATTTATGTAATGTCTTATGCACACTTTATACGGGACTGAAAACTGTACAGTTTCTTGTTCAGAAAAGTGTAGTCTGTGAAAAAAACACGCTTAATATGTATATTTTTAAACCGCGATCGTAAGTTATTATCGTGTGTTTGCGAATAGGATATTGTTAATATAGCTAATAATGTAAATATGAAATTGGTTTTTTACGTTTTTAAAAGCATTAAATATATCGATAATATCGATATCTCTACTTAAAAGACATTAACTGTCAGGTTAGCCGAACGTTGCGCCGACCATTCAATATTCCATACAGTTTTCGCTTTATACGGGACAGTTTGCAAACTGCACAAGAGACTGTACAGTTTTCTGTCCCGTATAAAATGCACTATAGTTTTACTTATATGAAATGATTTTTTTTTGCAAATTATTATTTCATGTGGCATTTTTGACCCATAAGAATATTTTTTTCAGAAAAGATAACATTAGTTATGAATTTAAATTCTTAACTGATCTTTTCAAGATTACCAAAAATACTGATCACTATCCAAAAACATTTGAACATGAAAATCTATGCAAATTCTTTAGTTACTCACTTTTATCAGGACAGAATTGTTAAGCTTTAAAGTAATTAAATAAATTATAAATATACTCTCCAGGTGTGTAGAGGACGGGTGCGGCAAAGCATTTACAGCTTCCCATCACCTCAAAACCCATTTCCGCACACACACGGGCGAGAGACCATATTCGTGTGTGGAGACACACTGTAGCAGAGCATTCAGTACACCTCACAGCCTCAAAAGCCACCAAAAAACACACTTGAAGTCACCCAAAAAACTCGCTTTCAAAGAAGAACCCGAGATGCCACTGAACGAAGAGGCAGTAGACACACAAAATCAAGTAAGAATTCATTTTTACATTTACATAAGAATAAAATATACTTTTACTAGTAAATTTAGTATTTATAATCTGCAATAGACAATATTCACTCTACAAATTCTACAAACAGAAATGTTTATAACTAAGATATAAGATTTTAAAATGAAAAATAGAAAAAATAGAATTTTTTTGTTAGTTTTTTTGTTGATCTGTGCTTATCATCTGAATATGAATTTCATAATAAACCTACATACATACTAAAATTTGTTTTATGTATCTAAGAAAAAGAATTAAAAGTATGTAATTTTTTCTTCACTTGGCAATCCTGTTTTATATAATAAACGTGAATGAAACATTCACAATTATAAATGTATTTTTTGTACTGTTTTTAGCTCTCTTTGGCATCATCTAAATCGGATCTTATAGAAGAAAACAATATATACGATGAAGATCTTTGTGAAGATCAAGTAACAGAATTATCACCCGTGGATTCTAAAAATAATGGAGCTATTCCCTCAATGGACATTTCAAAAAATGATTGGGATCTGATATTTAATAATATTAACACAATTTCATCAGCTTCTAAATCATACTCTAGAAACCCTTATAATAATCTTAGTATTACGCCTGCTTCAGAAAATAACAAAGACAGTAAATATTCAGAATGTGCTAATGAAGCAATTGAACTAGCTTTAGCAAATGAAATAGAAATCCATTCTCCGTGGGTGGATGTCAGTGCATTAGCTGCCTCTGTAACTAACCCTGTTAATGTTTGTGAACAGGAACCGCAGAATATATTTCCAGGGGCGACATTTGTACCAACTCATATACAGAGTTACATCGACCTTCACACAAATGTATCAGAAAATATTATGGAATCTCTGCCACGCGGTGCTAACTCTTTCTTACCAGATAACGAAACTATTGAAATAAGTGAAAATTCTTTCCCCACCGAAAATATTACTTCTTTGGATGCAAATACATTAGTTTTTGATGCCAATGATGATCCTGAAATCAATGATATCTTTAATTCGAAAAGTACCGAACATAGCGAGTTAAACGAGATATTTGAAAAAGACGACACAATTTATGAAGCTGTTAATGTATTTGGCATGGAAAATCTAGAAATTAATGCTGCAAACTCTGTTCTTTTTAATTCAGATTTAACCCTCGAAGATTCTCTACTTTTTGATAATGAACCTCCCTCTGATATGTACGTTGTACAAACTGAAAATATCTTCAAAGTAGTTACTAAAAGAA